>JAHWFP010139272.1:68017-218311 GCA_023313725.1 Lithobius niger
CTACAGAAAGTACTGTTCTTAAAACTGAAGGCATGTTTACAAAGAACAACCTCGTGTACCACTTTTTGTTTAGTACTACAGAAAGTACTGTTCTTTAAATTGAAGGTCTGTTTACAAAGAACAACCTACTGCACCCTTTTTTGTGTAGTACTACAGAAAGTACTGTTCTTGAAATTGAAGGCGTGTTTACAAACAACAACCTAGTGCACCATATTTTTTTAGTACTACTGAAAGTACCGTTCTTGGAACTGAAGGCCTGTTTACACAGAACCACCTAGTGCACCACGATTTTATTTAGTACTACAGAAAGTGCTGCTCTTATGTAATACTGTAGGCCTGTTTACAATGAATAACCTAGTGCTCCAAAAGAGGTATTGTTTTTTGTACAGAAGGTACTGTTGTCAATACTGAAGGCCTGTTTGCAAAGAACAAGCTAGTGTACCAGAAAATGGATTTTCATACAGACTTAATATGAAGGCCTCTTTTACAGTGAACAACCTAATGCACCTGAAAATTGTTCTTTATACAGAAAGTACAGATGTAGCCGACTGTGATTTTGAAAAAAAAAATTGAATAAAATAAAACAATATTTTTCAATTTTTTCCCAACTGCAAAATTGCTCAACAGTCGAAATCAGACATGCATTCACCCCTGCCGTCATTCTTAATTATTTTATTTTATCACGTTATCCCCAACAAGTGGTTTTTTTCCATTGTTTTTCGAAGAGCTGTGTTAGCCTAGCCAAAATGAAAGTTAAAAACTGTATTTTGAAAGCCGAAACATTGGCTAGGATCTTTTGGATGTTTGTTAGTTTGTTATACTACGCGAGGTGTTGGACTATAGATGATGATTGATATTTTTTTTTTCTTTCCATTGGCGTGCAGATGAAAAATATTTGGTTGCCAAATATGGAACTTTATTTGTCAGCATAGAATTATTGAAAGCAAACCAAACGTAGATTTGCATTCTCTGTGAACCCAAAAAGCATGGAAAGATCTATTTATTGTTCATTGCTAACTTGAAACTACGACTACCTTCTCTGTTTTTAGACTATTTTATTCTAATTCAATTTGGAAATTGTAAGTAAACAAACACCCCTTAACAACATTGGGGTAGGGAGTCGGTGCAGAGGCAGTACCACACGCACACACAATCAATAAACTATTAAGAGTCCTAGCATGCTTATTTTCTGTTGGAATTGGCGATTTTTAAATTGTTTTTGAGAAATTTAATGACTAAGTGGCCATGCATGTTAGAGCGGCTCACTTTATCAAATGTTTGTACTATTAGATAAACAATAATAATAATAAATAAATAAATATTTACGTAATAAATGATAATTTAAAGTGGTAAGGATGTTCTGTTGGAATTGGCGATTTTTAAATTGTTTTTGAGAAATTTAATGACTAAGTGGCCATGCATGTTAGAGCAGCTCACTTTATCAAATGTTTGTACTATTAGACAAATAATAATAATAATAAATAAATAAATATTAACGTAATAAATGATAATTTAAAGTGGTAAGGATGTTCTATTCAAATAACGAATGACCAAAAAGTAGTGGAAACATGAAGGTTCGACTCGCTCATTTATTAAATGGTTCTGTGCTTATCACGTCTTGTGACTGTTAAGATGTAGTTTCAGCTAGGTTAAACTTAATAATGTTGTGGCGTCGACGATCGATGGGAAGGCAGAGGGAATACGTGCAGTTTGTTTAAATTTCTCGCATAGTTGCAAATCTCGTAGAGTGAGCATTTCGAAGCACCAAAATAAATACGCACAATCTCTCAATGGGAAGGAAATCTGTCAATTTTCCGCAAATTTTCGGCAGTTTGCCTGGAGAATGATGGAATACGTCTCCCAACTGTCTTCGTCCGGCTCCATTTTGAGGTTTTACTGCTGCTTTGAATGACATCATTCCGTTTGTTTACCTTCGAATCGTGCGGCAGCCGGTTCCTTCCCGTTGTGCGTATTTATTTTGGTGCTTCGATTTTCCAAACAGTCGCAGTATAATGTGTTTATGTGTTTTGAAAGTGCGCATTGTCATTTCAAGCATATTCCTAATGAGGTTTTGGGGGCTGGTGTAGCACAATTGATGATAATTTTAACTAGACTAGTTCACCGGTTAAATTTCCACGTAGGAAAAATATTCTAGTCGCCAACTGGCTAGTGGCAGGTGGATTTCTGCACCTATACATCGGCGACGTACTATTAAGCCTTTTATGAAACTATTACCTGAAGAAACCAAAAATCGTCCAGTTCCACAATTCAAACTTGTAAATTTTTGACTATCTCTATTGATAGATAAGCTTCTTCAGGCAAGAGTCATGAGACTTCCACAACAACCACCACCAACGAATTTTCCCAAGTCCACTACAATCAAATTTCCCTCCCCTCTCCCAGTGAGCCTTGGAACTCAGTCAGCTCTCAAGCTCACTATCTGAGTCGGCTCCCTCAGGGCCTCATCAATAGTGGAGCTGTTGCTGAATGAAGGTAAGAATTTTTGCCAGCTTTTCGTCAGTGTTTGATTCAGTTCTGCTGTCACTATTCTTTCTATCTGCTGATATGCTGATTTTTGCACGTTCATAAGTGGTATCTTCCTATCTTGGCAGTGGTAGGAAGATAACCACTTAATGAACGTGCCAAAATCAGCATATCAGCAGATAGGAAGAATAATGACAGCAGAACTGAATCAAAAACTGACGAAAGCTGGCAAAAATTATTACCTTCATTCTGCAACAGCTCCAGTATTGATGAGGGAGCCAACTCGACAGTGAGCTTGAGTTCCAAGGCTCACTGGGAGAGGAGAGGGAAATTTGAATGTAGTGGACTTGGGGAAAGTTCGTTGGTGGTTGTTGTTGTGTCTATGACTCTTGCCCGAAGAAGACTATCAGTAGAGATAGTCGAAAATTTGCAAGTTTGAATTGTGGAACTTGAACGATTTTTGGTTTTGCGTAAGTGGCTGTCTTTAATATGAACATAACCCAAAGTAAAATTGCAGAATTAACGGTATTTTCTATTTCCTAAAATTGGAGTCGCAACAAGACACAGACGTGCCCTCATTTACAGCAGTGTCACGAGCTTCTGTCTACGACGTGTTGATGCACAACATCGTTATCAAATCACGCATCATTGCCAGATTTTGTGTGGTGACTGGGAATAATAATCTAAATGTTAGTTGGCACCAATTCCAAAAAAATGGCAGTCAATATTCTAAGGTCATTTGCTAATAATTGCAGCGCACATTGCCCCAGTTACTAGGTAGTGATGTTATCAGTGTTAGAACGCTTCTGTGGATGGTGGTAAAGAATTCGGCTGATCTATTTATTTTATTTCCAAAACTAATTCGTTAAAAGTCACGATACGCTCTGTGACCGGGTAACCTATTGTTCAACAAAATGAGAAAATATCAGTGAACAGATGTTATCGTGCAGCTCTTGTACACACCCAACTTGCTGGTATTTGTCGAGAAAGTTGGAATTTTATCTTGTTCCTTTGGAGGTGCCCCTTATGCTCGATTGTTTCAACTGATGTGTTTTCCAAGCACTGGTGTTACTACACGTGGATTATTAAGAACTGGAAAATAATTGTTAGATTATGGTTTCATTTCAATGAAGCGGCCTGTAAGACAAACATGTTGCTGCATCAGCATATGTGTTATTGCCCATTTGAACCAAGGTAAGGTTTCAGTTGACTAGCTCTTAAAACGCGTCTTTATAGCAGTAGGATTTATAAAGTGGATTTGTGCTTATCCAAAACCAACGGCCTCGCATATTAGAGCGGCTCCTTTTGTTATCAAATTTTTGAACTGTTAAACATAAACAAGAATAATAAATAAATAATAATATAATGCTGTATAAAAAAAAATTTAAGTGGTAATGATGTTCTATTCAAATAACTGATGACCAAGAAGCAGTAGAAACATGTCGGTTCGACTCGCTCATTTATTAAATGGTTTATGCTTATCATGTCCTATGACTTTAAGTGATGTAGCTTCATAGCTTCAGGTCAGGTAAAACTTAATAACGTTGTGGCATTGACGATAGATGGTAAGGTAGAGGGAGTGAGAGGTTACTTAAAAGGATATACCTTCTCACTAATTTCCAGCATCCTGCTTGAACAGCTTTTGCGACATTTACGTAAGTTACAGTGAATCCCGTGTATTGTGAGGTGAAAAAGATGAAAATTAATGCCTTTGCTGCATTTACACATGTCTGAACTAATGTTGCAAAACGGAGCCATACAGGAAAGCCAACCGGGCGAAATATAGCTTTAAAGAATCAAAGTAAAATAAACATGGAAAAACTAAACTCTGGATTGTGCTGAAGCTTTTTTCTGACTAATTCATAGTAACGATGTTTTTCGAAGAGTATTGTATTTAAAATGTCAACAATGGGAAAATTTGAAAAATCGTTAATTCTGTCGTTTTATTTTGGTTTCTAGACATGATAGAGTGTTTAGAGTCTGGACGCTACCAAAACAGTCAAGTTACTTCACCAGACTTGCTGATGTTCGGTGACTATTGCACGTCACCTTCTGGCGAGAGGTGTGAGTCTTGCACGTGCTACTCATACATACAAACTTTCTGCAGCATGCAGATTCGAATTTACCGCTTCCTTTCTGTCCCAGGGGCCCTTCATTGGGATAGTGAGGAAGAGGGTAATTTCATTGTGCTGCAGAAAGTAGTACTATAATCATCGAAATTAGCAAGTTTGGTGTAGTAACTTGACTTTTTTGGTAGTGTGTAGACTGTAAGTACTTTATAATGGGAATCGTGTTGAAAGGGTGCAAAGAAGCTTGCCATTTTTCCATCTCTGCATTTTATCCAAAACTTGTTTTGATTAAGAAAAATATATTTAATGTACCCGGTACTCGGTTTGCCTCTGTTCTATTTGCTCAACTACTTCTTTAACTGGGTCTTAAAAAGCATCTTAATCAGTCTGTTACCCAGTATGGTACTTCCAGTGGCGTAACTACAATGAGGCAGAGGAGGCAGCCGCCTCCGGGCCCACCGACTTTGGGGGCCCCCTCACTGGCCCCATTTTAAAATTTTGTAGTTAACTTCAAAATATCAATGCGGGGGCTCCACTGGGCTCTCGCCTTTTTGTGGCGAAAACTGAACTTTATTTTAATGTAAGGCCTCCCCTGGGCAGAGGGGCCCTTCTATGGAGTCTCGTTTTATGTGGCAAATACAGGATTTTTTTTATGAAGGGGGGGGGGGTGGGGGGTGTAGCCTGTACAGCGCTCTTGCACTGTGTAGGAAAACCGTATTTTTTTTCTTTTCAGTGAAAGGGCTTTTCACGGCTTTATTGTGGTTATATTGTGGTTTTCCGACCTATAGTAAAGTTGCACAGTTTTACCAGGGCATAATTTCCATTAAAGCACGGTTATCGTGGTAAAACTGTCCAACTTTACCCTAGGTTTGAAACAAGTTAAACCTTGATACATGTTTGCAAGGGCTTGTATGGCAATAACTGCATTTTTATGAAGAAGGCCCTCCACTGCACTACCGCCTCCGAGACCCAATTTTGAAGTTACGCCTCTGGGTACTTCAGGCTTTAAAACTTATTTCAACAAGAAGAATGGGTTTCGTATTCCCTTAAACCAATTCACTCGTCGCTTAGCGACATATTGATAATGCTTATAATCCTTATAAGTTCTTATTTTTCATTTTGGCCTTTGCTAGCCCTTGAAAAATTTTAAATACAGTACTTGGTCCATAAAAGCCCTTATTTTGATTTCCAAACCAATTGTATAAATTCTTGCTGGAAGTTTTTGTTGATATATCATTTCAAATTTAAATTATGTTCTTAAAAATCAGAGTTGGCTGCCGAAACACTAACTTGTCTAGAATGACTTCATAAATCGAGGAAATCTAGGAAACCATTCATTCAGAAAGCTAGGCAAGAGTTACATGTCAGTGTGCAAAGTCAATATTACATATGACAAACCCTCGTATCTTTTAAAAAGGAGTTTTGTTCAGGTTATCACCATTGTATTTGCATGGCAGTGTGCAAAGTCAGTAGTACGTAGGGCATTTTGTCCGGGTAATGGTGCCATAGTCAGCTTTAACCTTTATTTTATCATTTAAAAGTTGATTGTCTTGGAAGAAATAAATTTTAAGATATTGGGGGAAAAATGTTTGGTGAGCTTGTTCATTACGGAAGAAAAAAAAAGTGTTAAGAACCAAACTTTTTTTTTTCATGGCCATTATTAGTTTTTTTTTAATGCATCCCGATGCTGCAAAGGTACTTGGAAAGCTACAAGTCCTTGAAATCTATTTGGTCGAAGTGGTATAAACTCAGGCTATGGCAGGGGTGCAGAAAGCGACTTAACGAGGTTTGAGGATATGTGGAGAACAATGGAAATTCGTTAAAACATGGTGCATCATAGAGAAAGTTTGTGGAAATCTGCAGGAAATGTTAGCAGAAAATCTCATCCTCGCAACCCTGGCTGGGCTATGGGTGGTTATAAAGTGGACGGGTAGATTGTTCAAACAAGTGACCTTGAATTTGTTTCCATTGCCTGTGTTTGTTTCCGTGAGTCATGCACAGTGAGCAATGACATCAACTACAAATGTGTAATTCTTTTTTAATGGAATCCTTTTTCTTTTATTTGTTTTTTATTAGGTAACAGTGTGCCTTGTACGAGTTTCTCAGAAGAGGCACTCTAGTATGACGACGGATACAATGAACCGGTACATCACTCTGGATCAGCTAGGTGATGGCACATACGGAAGTGTCGTTCTTGGTCAGCGGGTGGACACTGGGGAAAAGGTTGCCATCAAACGGTAAGGAATGTTATTAATGTATTCCTGTGCATGAGCAAATGGATGTGATTGTACCTGATGACTTGAAAGCAAAGTATTCCATGTATTTTTTTGGAGTCTGCCCTGTTTGTCAGTTTATCTCGCTTTAAATGCTTCGCCTGTGCATTTATAAGGAACGGTCTAATTAGTTTGTGAAGCTCACTAGATAAATGCCTAAAGTATTTTAAGTATACACAGGTGAGTAGCGTAACACATGGTGTTTGTATAGGCCACTGCAAGAAAAATAAAATGGTAACGTTAGACCCCTTTCACTCATGGGGAAGGAGGGGTGTAGGCCTGGACCGGGTCTCTATCTAGTCAAGGCTTAACCCCAACCCTTCAACGCTGGTTATGTCTGGGCTGGACTCCACTTTTTCAAGTCCTGGTCTAACTCTGGGTGTAAGACCCTACGTCTCAGTGTGGAAAGGAACAATGTGCAGGACGGTGTGCACGAGTATTCGAGGTATAAACAAAGCAATATTGCTGGAATTCTGTATTTTCGAGTCCAAACATAGATATACTCCCTGTATAAGTGTGTCCCAATTGCCGCTATGTTACAGGTTACAGGCTATTTTCTATATACACCTTCTATTGTGCATTTTTTAAAGTTTTTAAATGAGGTGACTTCTGTCATGAACATCTAATTACTGTAGTAGCTTTAAAAGAGCAACTAAAGTGATTTACACCTGTACTATTTTTGCATTACTCGTAATATTGCATAATAAGTAAGGCTGTACCGAACCGAACAAACCGAACCGAACATGGCCGAACAGAGGGTGTTCGGTTCGGTTCGGTGTTTGGCCTTTCAAATGCAAAATACCAAACCGAACATATTTTCACTTCTAATCGACGGATTTTGATGTTTGAATACACCATTTTGAAGGTTCTTACGCCAGCTTTCTGTTGGTCCAAACCACAAGTTCCTAGCTCTAACGGTTCTGAAGTTATAAGGGAAAATGTAAAAGTAATAAAGATTTTTTTATGTTTAAACAGAGTTTCAACATCTATGGACTTACAAGTCCATGTGAAAATACCTACATTTGTTAAGAAACGTGTGCTTTGATGAATCTTTGTGAACTAAGTTCTTTAACATTTTAGTTTAAGATAGTTTGGTTTGCTACATTTATGTTCGGTTCGGAAGTGTTCGGTGTTCGGCTTACTTAAGGTCTGTTCGGTTTGGTTCGGTTCGGCTGAAAAATTCTCGTTCGGTACAGCCTTAATAATAAGGTTACAAAATATTGGGGTATGCCTGCTAATGCCTCTTTGCAGCATTAAAGTTCCCTCTCTGCCCGTTGTTTATATATTCTAACAAAACCATTCGCCCTATGTTAGTTTATATATCGAATGTAGACTCCTTACCGGAAAATGTATACTTCCTTTTACGGTGCATGCTTGTGCTTTCAGATTCTGACAGTGAGATTTAGTCTTTATTTTCTTTTAATTCACATGATTAGTTCGTGGTAGCAGAACCCACGAGCCTAATAGGAATTAATGTTTCCTTTTGAAGCAGTTGATGCAAGATATCTAGATCACACGACTGTCTATCTTGAGAGTTGACAGTACAGTCTAAAGAAGGGCAGATTTAAAGGGAGCAGTCTAAACCGGTCAGATTTAAAGAGGGGCACAGCATAAAGAGACATTTAAAGTGAAGCACAGTCTAAAGAAGGTAGACAAGTCTGATGAGGGACAGAGTGGCACAGTCTAAAGAGACAAATTTAGAGAAGGGCACATTCTAAAGAGTGAAAAATTTAAAGAGGGGCACAGTCTAAAGTGAGCCAGCTTTAAAGAGGCTCATAGCATAAAGAGGGCCACATTTTAAAGACAAACAGTCTAAAAAGGGACACGGTTAGAGGAGCACAGTCTAAGGGGCAAATTTCAAGGTGGACACAATCTAAAGAAAAGAAAATTTCTGAGAGGGGCAGAGTCTAAAGAGGCACAAACTAAAAGTGGGGGTGGGGGGTAGGCTAAAGGGGACACAATCTAAAGGACGACGTATTTAAAACCTGGCACAGTCTAAAGACTGGCATGATTTAAAACTGACACATTCTAAAGGGAAAAATTTTAAGAGGGGCACAGAAAGGGGGAAATTATAAGAGGGTCACACAAAAAAAGGACGTATTTAAAGAGGGACACAGTCTAGAGTGGCCCGAAGTAAAAAAAAAAAAAAAAAGGGGCATTTAAAGAGGTGCGCCGTCTAAAGAGGGACACATTTAAAGAGGCTGCATTCTAAAAGACAAATTTAATCACAGGTACAGTATAAAGGACAAATTAAAAAAGGCTGTAGTCAAAAGAGAGCACGTTGTAAAGAGAGATAGATTTAAAGATGGGCACTTTCTAAAGAGTGACAAATTTAAAGGGTGCACATACTAAAGAGGGACAAATGTAAAGAGGGGGCACACTCTAAATAAGTACTCATTTAAAGAGAGTGTCAGCCTAAAACTGGGTACATTTGAAGAGGAGCATAGTCTAACGAGGGGTACAATTACAGACGGATGCATTTAAAGAGGGACAAATTCAAAGCGGGACGCAGTCTAGAGAATGATTAAAGATTTAAAGGAGGCCGTAGTCTAAAAAGGGGCACATTCTAAAGAGCATACATTTTAAAGAGGGACACATTGAAAGACGGGCGCAGTCTAAAGAGATTCAGATTCAAAGAGAGCATAGCCTAAGAGAGAGAGAGATTAAAAGAGAAACATAGTCTAATGAACATAGTCTAGTTCATATTTAAAGAGTGCCGCAGTCTAAAAAAAGGGCGTACTTAAAGAAGGGTACATTCTAGAAAGAGACAGAATTAAAGAGGTGCTCAGTTTAAAGACCAACAAATTGAAAGGGGGGCAAATTAAAAAATGTAATCCTCTACTGCCCATGCTAAACTGGATGCTTTTTTTTACGGGTCGGTCGCGGGATTGAAACCGGCATTTACTTGGTTTAGAGGTGAAGACACTGACCACTGAGCTGTTGCTGCTCACTTTGCTTGGGCCATGGCAACCTTTCACGTTGTGCGTTGGCACTTAGTTTTTGCCGTTCAGCAACTGTCCAATATATTGGACTGGGAACTGTAAAGGGTTAAAGGAGCACAACGTCTTCAGAGGGACGAATTTAAAGAGGAGCACAGTCTAAAGAGTGACAAATTTAAAGATGGACACAGTTAAAAGTGGGACAACTGGGAGCGTGACGAATCAAATCAAATCTAATTCCAATCTAATGAGAGACAAATTTAAAGACATGCACAGTTTAAAGACGGCCAGATGTAAGGAGGGGTCTAAAGATGGACATATTTAAGGAGTGCCCATGCCCACTCTAAAGCGTTATAAGTTTAAAGAGGGGCACAATCTAGAGCGAGACTGATTTAAAGAGTGCCATAGTCTAAACAGGGACAGATTTAAATAGGGACGCAGTCTTAGAGAACAAATTTAAACTGGGGCACAGTCTAAAGGAGGACACATTTGAAGAGGCTTACAGTCATAGGGGAACAAATTTAAATAGAAGCGCAGTCTAAAGATGGTCAAATTTAAAGAGGGACAAATTTAATGAGGGGCAGTCTAAAGTGGACAAGTTTAAAGAGGGGCAGTCTTGGACAAATTTAAAGAGGGGTTCACAGTCTTAGGGGTAAATTTAAAGAGGGGCACAGTCTGAAGATGAACAAATTTAATGAGGGTAATTTAAAGAGGGGTTGTTTTGAAAGATAAATTTAAAGCAAGGCACAGAATTTGAGCGGCACAAATGCAAATGTAAAGAGCGGTCTAAAGATGGACAAATTAATAGAGGGGCATAGTCTTGGGGACAGTTGAAGAGTGGGACAGTCAAAAAAGGGACTAACTTAAAGAGGGGCTAGTCTAAAGATGGACAAAATTAGCTGGGTACAGTCTAAAGAGGGATGGCACTAAGGCTATGGCTGGGAGCACCCATGGGACAAATTTAAGTAGGCCACAAATGTTCGAACGGTTGTGAAGGCCTTCAACCTAATTTCTTCTTCACTCATCCCCTCTCGCTTACAACCCAGGAGCATAATCTCAAATTTAAATATAGATCCTTCAATACAAACTCGAGGAAGGTATTCCTTTCACAAAGAGTTGTTCCCAAATGGGAACACCAAATATCTCATTTTGTTAACCCACCCAGTGTTCTTGCGTGTTAGGTTCAACTTGATCTTTTTTTTCTTAAATTTTCTCCTGGACATTACAGGTATAATGCCTTTACCGTCATCCCGTAACTTAATATCCGAAGATTCCAGTGTTTTGTTAATTACCAAAGTAAAAATTAATTAATTAAAGACTGCCCTCGAAACCAGTGGGGTGGGGGAGGAGGTAATCCGGGGTGTAGCCATGTAACCTAGCGTACATATTTTAAAGAAATCCGCTTGAATGTTTTCTTGCAACTTAGAGATGCAATTTTCGAAACAAGGGGCTTCTGAAGTCTGGGTGGTGCCCCTGGGGATACCTGGGTTCCCAGATGGCCCAATTCGACCCTGCTAAAGAGGGATGATTTTAAAGACACAAACAGGCTACAGAAGAGCAAAATTAAAGGGGGCTCAGTCTAAAGAGGGGAAGTATGTGACTGTTGTTTGTGTTTGTTAGTTGTGGCTCTTAATATTCTGTTATTATTGGCGTAAATGTTGCAAGTGCTGCAGTAGGCAAGACAACCAAAAATCAGGCCCTGCCTCTTTTATGCCTTTCTATATTGTCACCTTCGGTTAGCCTGCTGTTTGTTTTGTACTGGATTGATTTTGCCATGTCGAACATAGCAAAGACAATACATCGGTTTTCACATAATTTCTGTTCGTCGTCACCACAGAGCTGGTACTCTTGTCTGCTTTGCTGGCCCTAAGTTGGTTTTGCATTTCGACGTGCTAGGTCAAACTCCAAACACTCACTGGTTCTACTCGCTATGAAACATATTTTTAAATGTCCGGTTGATTACTCAATAGCAATGGTCCGTTTGCCGCAATTAGTCAACTGTGTAGGTAGTTGGTTTCCTGCTGCCGCATTCCGATGTATGCCGGACAATAGGTTGGTAGGCCAAAACATTAAATAACAGAATAAAGAGATTACTAAAACAGAAAGTGCCTTACGTTCTGTTGTTCAAGTTCTGTGTAAACTTTATGTTCAAGTTCTGTGTAAACTTTACATCAACAAATTACAAATACCTTCGTCGTCATGATCGGTCGTCAACACTGGTCCATCAGAGACTTGAGTAATCAATAAGTTAACTGAAGTAATCCATTCTTTTGCCCCATAGGAAATGAAAATGGATGCATGGCACGTCCAACCATATCAACTGGCTGTTCTGTATGTTGACATTAGAATTGCAGATCCATTAAGCTGACAAGAGCGAACCAGATTGTCTATCAATAGCTATGAGATGTAGGAAGCTTTCCCTGCGGTTGATATAATAATGGAAGCCAATCGTAAGATTGGAAATTTAGTACGTGCAGCTGTTTAAAAAAATACCACGTGCTCACTGGCTGGTGATGGAATTTAATCTCCCTCTGCTTGGATGGGAGATCAAACCCCCTAACAGCGTGGCCTTGGTTGGCTCGTTTCACTCGGGTTGCCACAGACCATCGTGAAGCTCGACTTTCTTGCTTAATATTGTTGGTAGGCCAAAACATTAAATAACAGAATAAAGAGATTACTAAAACAGAAAGTGCCTTTCGTTCAGTTGTTCAAGTTGTGTGTAAACTTTACATCAACAAATAACTGTTGATCATCTGCAACAGTTTTGGACTGGATTTTGCATGCATCCTCAGCTGCTGTTTAATACTATATGATTTTTTTGTATTCCGTTGGTCATATTTCATTTAACTGGGAAAAAACTATTTTCCTGGTGCCGTAAAAACGTGAAGAAACTGGAAAAAACTAGTCGTGGTAAATACTATACCAAACCTGATTTTGACTCCATCGATGATTGTCATGTTAGGAAAAAACAAACATCTGGCGTATTGTTCATCCACCATTGATAATATCACCGTTATATCACTGAATTTACAGAATTATTTTGTGTTAGGCGATCCTGTTGGGACCTTTTCTTCTTAAACTTTTGGTGACTGTTGGCTCGCGGCAGCCAACTCGCCAACTATGCAGATATAACAACTTTTCACTTCCATCCAAAAATACTTCCATTTTTTATTAGCTAAAATCGTTTATTAGTGCTCTATGCCCAAACACTTAACCAAAGAAGCTTCCATTTTAATTGTTCTTTTTGTATTTACGAGAATTAAAAAAAAAGGTCTATTGTAATAAATAGGTGTAAATCACCATATTTGACTTGCTGCACAAACCATAGACTTTATAGTTTGTGCAGTAAATCAAATATGGTGACTTACACCTGTTTATCCCATGAGATACAGCATCAGGTAAAAGGGTTGGAGTTTGACAAATACGTTATGCAATGGATTTCAATCTTTCTTTTTGTGGATAGAATTGTTTAAAATGAACTGTTTTAAAATACAAGTTTATTGTCAATATACAAGTGTAAATCTCTTACCATTGCCGTTTAAAAAAAATAAGACTTTTGATGCATCTCAGTCTTCATGGTCTGTAACTAGTGTGAAGACAAGGAAGTCTTCAATACTGACCAAATCTAACTCTCATTGAGGTCATAGCGTGCGTGTTTGTAGCTTTGCTACCGATGTATTGATTTCTTTGTTGGGACTTATGTGATTGCAGGATGAAGCGGAAGTATTATTCGTGGGATGAATGCATGAATTTGAGAGAAGTAAAGGTCAGTACCGTAATAGCTTGCGTAGCTTTCATTTAGTGCGCTCTCGAAGGCGTTGTTACTCAACTAGAAACAAGCCATAAAACATGCAGTATATTGTCGTTAGAACAGCTATTCAGAAGCAGCGGAAGTTAATGACAGTATGATTTGTAGTTAAGGTCGGACTGCTGTGTACATCAAAATAGGTCGCAAATGGACTTCTGTCGAACAAGTTCGTAGGTAGCAACAAGAATTTTGCATGCTAGACATCTTTCGAATTATAGAATACTCCTATCCAATTTGTATTTTTTTAAATTCGTGTTTGGGCTGGAAAAGAAAAATAACGCATCAGGACCTTTACTGTAGAAATTTGTGATTTTAAAATTGGTAACTTTTCCCAAACCTGTAGAGAATTTCAGGTGAAGGAGTGGATATAATTATGCTTCAGTGCAAATCGCTCCAATTCAAAGAAAACAAAACAAGACGTATTATGCAGATTTTCTTAAGGCATATAGATATAAAAAACGTCGGCCTTGCATCATCAGACAAATCTTCAAAAATGCTTCTTATAAAAAATCCATAGTCCTAACTTGCTGGTGAAGGTGAAATTTAAATCATGAGCGTCGCAGCTATTGTGATAGGACGGCTTTTTTACATCTTTAGTCTACGCGTGTCGAAAATTTGTATAATACGTTTTCTATTTTGTTTCCTTTAAATTTTGTTCAATTTCTACTGAAGTGATTCTGAACATTCATTCACAGTTAGATGGTACATTTTTTCACTATAATTATGCTGTTTATTGAAGCTAAAAATAAAATGAGTGAACCTAAAAAATAGCATAATTTGTAAATCTAAAAACGAAACCAAAAATTGCGTAGTACAAAAATGGTTAAGTCTGCACTTGGAATAAACGAGTTGAAGGAATTGCACCTTTAGCATAATAAACCTACTTGTAATAAATATATTCCCATTTTTAAGCTTACATTACTTAGTTGTAAGACAGTATGTTTTTGCTGTTTTTCATAACAGATTCAAGCAACTCCACATGTTGTTATATCAAAAATTTCTCTCGTCTCAAAATCTACAAAAAATAGCAATATTTTTGAAAATTGTTCCCTGCAAAGTTGGGTTTCACTTATCTTATGAACACCTCCCTTTAGTTCTAGCCTAAATTCACTGCCAAAGTCAGAATTGATTGCAACAAGTTTCCTTTAAATCGAGCTCCTCTTACCAACAAAGATTTCTAGACAGACTGTTTGCCCTTGTTTGGTCTGAATATGAGAGCAAATGGAGTAAAAAGCACGGTTACAGATTACATGAAGGCAAACCAAGCTGTGCTACATATAAAGACGAACACCGTTTCGAAAATGTACAATTTTTGTCATCAGGTTTGCATAATAAAATTAAGCATGGCAAAAGCCACTAATAAATTATATGAATACACTAATATCACCTCCAAGAACGTTTCTACAACAGTCCACTTAAATTTTCGAGGAAGATAACACCGTTCCTCTTTTTCAGAAGACCACACCACAGCAGAGAAAGTTCGTTCGATGTGCGCTTAACTCCATGTTGCACTTTAAATCTTCGCGCACGTGCTGCCGACCACTGATCTCTAAGTTATTCACTAGAGGGTCGATCGACGACTGCAGTCAAATTCCACTTCGTGTCTAGTTTGGCAATTAGAGGCAATGGGACAAGTTCTTCAATTAGGTCGTGGGAAGGGCCAGTAAGGTTCATGAGAGGCACTCGCCGACGAGAAAATCTTTTAATTGCGAAGGATTCGAGTGCCTGGAGGTGTGCTCCTTGTTTGGTGTCTGAGTGGAGGAGCACTGACGCCTGGTCCCAAGCAATACTGTGGTTTGTCTTATGATGATGTTGGGCAATCCCATTCAATTTTTCCCCTCGTCGGATGTCTCCCATGTGCTCCTTGAATCGTAATTCCAGACGTAATTCCAGACGGCGTTTTGTTTCTCCGATGTAAGTGGCATTGCAGTCCAGGCTCGGCACCTGATAGACCACTTTTGGGAGATTGCGCACCTCAGGTGGTGGTAAGCCCAAAACAGGCCTATCAGCCGGCATCACAGGGGGGGGGGAGGGGGGACTGACTGGTGGGGGTGCACTATTCTTTGATTTGCTTCGGGTTGCGTAGCGGTGGGGGGCACAGGGGCGACGAGCGGGAGGAGGGGGAGGAGGGAGGAAGGTGGCGAAGCAGCAGTAACAGCAGGTTTGGAGCGCAGCAACTTTTTGATATTGGGAGGATAGCGATGCCTGCAACGGACTCCATTTTTGGTGAGGATGTTGTGGATGGAATCACTCACACCGGGAAGGTAGGTAACGCATTCGACAGGAGAACCATCCTCGACTTTGTGAGATATGTCAGCATCTACCTTTCGTTGTTGAATTCTCGCTTTGGCTCGGCCCCATGCAACCTTGGTCATGCTGTTGACCTACCTCGCAGGAAATCCTCGTTCATGGAAAGTGGTCTTGGCGTCACGCAGGAAGACTACCGCCACATGGGAGGAAGAAGAGTGTTCAATGATGCGAGTTAGCTCATTCTTCAGCAGAGCTTTCAGGAGGGGTCTCGGGTGGGCAGACTTAAAGTTAATCCCTCTACCAGTGTGGGAAGGCTTAGAGAAAGGGGAGAAGCTGACGGCACCTCTCTCATTAGTGAACATGACGTCGAGAAAAGGGAGTTTTCCTTTGGCCTCAACCTCGCGAGTGAACCGGATGTTGTCATTCCACTGATTAAGCCTGGTGAGGATGGCGTCGTATTCATCTTTGAGAGGGGTGGCAAAAACGTCATCGATGTATCGTTTCCAAAGTTTGATGTTGGGGAATTGGGAGATGACCCACTCGTCGAGGAATTGGAGGACAATTTCAGCCAAGACGGGCGAACAGGAATATCCCATGGGTGTCCCCGTAATCTGTTCGAAGTTGGAATTGCCGAACGTGACGTGATTGATCACCCCTCCCTCCCCTCCTCTCCCCCCCCCCCTCCCTCGTCAGAGCTCTGCAGGATCCGACTGTTACACCACCTCAAGGGAGCCACTTGATCCCTCTTCCCCCTCTCCCCTCCCATCCCCCTCTCCCCTCCCCCATCCCCCCACTCCGGGGAAAGCCCCCATGGTCCTCAACCTCTCCTCGAGAGTTCTCAGTCCCACTGACTTGTCTGTTCTTGCACTTGACCCCAAGTTCGTCCCTTCCATCAGGAATGACGACATACATCACCTCACTAACTTCGCAGCAGATGTGCAAGTTATTTTGAACCGCTACTCTTGGGCACCTGATATTAAGCATCTCCTCGCCTCCCTATCTTTGAAGCCGTCATCCCGTAAACCCAATCTCTCTGTGGAGCAGCTTCGGAGCATTCGTCAGCTTCGGAACGACACCAGCCTTGTAGTCTGCTTCACTGATAAGACCAATGGAACTGTGCTCTTGGACAGATCTGATTACGAAAGCAGGGTCCTCAATGAGATTCGTTCCTCCAAGATCTACCGTCCTGTTGACTACAGCAAGTGCAGACCTGTTCACCTGCTAATCGCTGACAAGCTTCAATCTCTTGTTGAGAAGAAGCTGCTTCATAAAGACGTTGCCACGAACCTTACACCCGATAAAGAGTCTGTTTTACCGAACATCTTCGCGCAAGTCAAGTCCCACAAGGTTGGCAACCCACTCACGTTGATTACCTCTGCGAAAAGGGCGCCCATTAAACCCATCGACCTTCTGCTCAAAGAGACTTGCAAAATACGTGTGGGGCCAACACACACTCAAGAACACCTCCGAACTGCTCCATCACATCGAAAATACTGCCCTCACCGAAGATCATCAGCTTGTGTCTTTCGACGTGGTCTCTCTTTTCCCTAGTCTCCCCCACCACCTCATCCTCACCATGTTTGACCAATCTGCTGAAAAACTTAAAATCGACGTGGAGGATCGTGAACTCGACCGAGAACTTCTCAAGACAGTGCTCTCATCCATATACGTCACGTTCGGCAATTCCACCTTCGAACAGACTACGGGGACACCCATGGGATATTCCTGTTCGCCCGTCTTGGCTGAAATTGTCCTCCAATTCCTCGACGAGTGGGTCATCTCCCAATTCCCCAACATCAAACTTTGGAAACGATACATCGATGACGTTTTTTGCCACCCCTCTCAAAGATGAATACGACGCCATCCTCACCAGGCTTAATCAGTGGAATGACAACATCCGGTTCACTCGCGAAGTTGAGGCCAAAGGAAAACTCCCTTTCCTCGACGTCATGTTTACTAATGAGAGAGGTGCCGTCAGCTTCTCCCCTTTCTCCAAGCGTTCCCACACTGGTAGAGGGATTAACTTTAAGTCTGCCCACCCGAGACCCCTCCTGAAAGCTCTGCTGAAGAATGAGCTAACTCGCATCATTGAACACTCTTCTTCCTCCCATGTAGCGGAAGTCTTCCTGCGGGACACCAAGACCACTTTCCTTGAACGAGGATTTCCTGTGAGGTGGGTCAACAGCATGACCAAGGTTGCATGGGGCCGAGCCAAAGCGAGAATTCAACAACGAAAGGTAGATGCTGACTCATCTCACAAAGTCGAGGATGGTTGTCCTGTCGAATGCGTTACCTACCTTCCCGGTGTGAGTGATTCCATCCACAACATCCTCACCAAAAATGGAGTCCGGTGCAGGCATCGCTATCCTCCCAATATCTAAAAGTTGCTGCGCTCCAAACCTGCTGTTACTGCTGCTTCGCCACCTTCCTCCCCCCTCCCCCTCCTCCCGCTCGTCCCCCCCTGTGCCCCCCACCGCTACCCAACCCGAAGCAAATCAAAGAATAGTGCACCCCCACCAGTTAGCCCCCCCCCCCCCTCTGTGATGCCGGCTGATAGGCCTGTTTTGGGCTTACCACCGCCTGAGGTGCGCAATCTCCAAAAAGTGGTCTATCAGGTGCCGTGCCTGGACTGCAATGCCACTTACATCGGAGAAACAAAACGCCGTCTGGAATTACGACTCAAGGAGCACATGGGAGACACCCGACGAGGGAAAAAATTGAATGGGATTGCTCAACATCATCATAAGACAAACCACAGTATTGCTTGGGACCAGGCGTTAGTGCTCCTCCACTCCAACACCAAACAAGGAGCACACCTCCGGGCACTCGAATCCTTCGCAATTAAAAGATTTTCTCGTCGACGAGTGCCTCTCATGAACCTTACTGGCCCTTCCCACGACCTAATTGAAGAACTTGTCCCATTGCCTCTAATTGCCAAACTAGACACGAAGTGGAATTTGACTGCAGTCGTCGATCGGCCCTCTAGTGAATAACTTAGAGATCAGTGGTCGGCAGCACGTGCGCGAAGATTTAAAGTGCAACATGGAGTAAGCGCACATTGAACGAACTTTCTCTGCTGTGGTGTGTTCTTCTGAAAAAGAGGAACGGTGTTATCTTCCTCGAAAATTTAAGTGGACTGTTGTAGAAACATTCTTGGAGGTGATATTAGTGTATTCATATAATTTATTATGTCTGAATATTATCACTGTCAACGCCGTTTACCGGTTTTTGGAAAAGCCACTAAGTCATCCAATGTTAAAAGCATAAATACAGTAATTAAAAAAGGTACGGATGCAACCTATTTACGTTGCCTTTTGGACTTAAATGTCAGACTGCCTGAGTGGGGAATCGAACCCACGACCTTTGAAACCAAAGGCCGGAGTCCTACCACTCAGCCATACTGACATGGCCTAAATTGGCCCAATCGAACCCAATTGGCTTTCTGTCCCGTTTATAATTTAAAAGGATAAAAACCTCCAATTTCTTCTCAAAAGAGGCAGAAACGGCAGCCGAAATGCTTTAACCACTTAGTGGCAGATAATAAATTTCTAAAAGCATATTTTCCTGTAATTAAAACACTTGAACTCGACACTTTTACCAGGCATATTGTGCAACCCCCATAATGAATGGATCACACCTACGAAACATGTGACCCGAGTTGCATACACTTCGCCTTGAGACTTGGTTTCCCAATGGAGCAAGTGGGTCGTGCATTTTGGCTGCTGTTTCTGCCTCTTTTGAGAGGAGAAATTGGTGGTTTTTGTCCTTTTTAAATTACTGCATTTATGCTTTTAACATAGGATGATTTAGTGGCTTTTGCTTTAATTTTATTGATAACCTGATGACGAAAATTGTAAATTTTCGAAACATTGTTCGTCTTTTTATGTAGCACTGCTTGGTTTACTTTCATGTAAGATGAGAGCAAAGGCACCTACTTGATGGTAATTTCACAAGCACAAAACTAGACTGGTTTCAGCAGGCTAAAAAGCAGAAATTACTGCTTGTTTGGGGCTCAATTCTACTGAATGTTAGACCCACATTTAGGCCTATTAATTCCAGTTGATCACTTAAAATCAAGCTGCTCTCACCCACAGAGACTAGGCAGACTGTTTCATCCTTGTTTGGGCTCATCAGTAGAGAATACTTGGTGGATGAGAGCAAAAGGCACCTTTCTGGAGGTAATTTAACAAACACAGAACTGGACTGGTTTCAGCAAGCTATAAAGCAGAAACAAATTTTCTCACAGAATTTTGTTAAAATATCTTGGAAAGTGCGTATCCCTACGAATGCATAATCGGTAGCACTGTAATTCTTCAATGCATTATGTGAATGCAATATCTAAATCGCAGTAAATAATGTAAATGTGGGAAATCGAAGGCTGCAGAAAAAGTGCTTGCCGTAGTAACAACAAGCTTGAAAGTCTTTTGAAGGGTGTGGCTTGCTTTAAACCAGCATCTTCATGAAGCATTCGTTGATTTGGTTCCTTACTTAGATGCAGTGGATTGAGATGCACATTTTTGTTAGCAGTTTGGCTAAATTAGCTGTCTTTTAACCAAAATCAAAATTTAATGTTAAAAGAAAACATATGCCAGCTGGATCTTAAACCATTTTCGTATCTCCTATGCATTGGAAGTAAAATGAGCCATTATAATAACCCTTAAAAAAAATAAAACTTCCGAACTTAAATTGTAAAAATTGTACCATTTGGCAATAGGATAATCAAAAGGTTTTTTGTTTGTTTAGAAAACAAAAACTGTATTTGTATAAAACCACTTGAGCTACCAATTGAATTTGCACAATTTTAAAGTTCTTGTGGATGCTGTTACGAAAGCATCATTTATGAAAATCATGGTATAAAGTAAATTTTTGCATTTAAAAGTTTTATTACTTTCAACTATAAGAAGCCATCCTGATTTATTTTTTATGAGGGCTATTGTCACCAGTAATCATCTTTTGAGTAGCGTGGTACCATACAATTCCTATGATTTACAGCAAAGTGTCCGAATTTGAAAATTAGCTAAAAAATATACGTCGTGTAGAAAGTGAATTTTTACTATCATTAAAAATACTTCCCTTTAGCTTAGACTTAAATCAGTCATTTAATGCTCAAATGCAAAACATTTATCAAAATTTAACTATATTAGCAATATTAAGTTACCGTGAGGAGGCACGTCCACCTCCTAACCTCTGACACCGCCGCCATTCCTTACAATTGCTTTGACATTGACTAGTACTACTTTGGCATTGTTATGCTCTTGCTGCGAAAATATTTTCCGGAAGATTGGCATCTGGCATTCAGAAATGTTGTAATTGCGATTTTTTGGTGAATCGGTGCAAAATTTGTTTGCAATATTCGTATAACCTTGTAAAAAAAATAGAAAGTCACTAAATTTGAGAAATTATCCAACCAGAACGCCATTCAACGAGTCCATTCTTGCTATTTGTAACCTTCTTTTTGTAATGCTCCTTGTTCTTGTTGTTATGGTTAAATTAACCACGATATTTATTATTATTATTTTTAAGTAAATTATTTTATTGTGAGGAAAAAAACCAGCAGTGTTTCAGTTCGTGTATTCAGTCCCTGCACTTGAAATTTCCTCCAGTTTGCGAATTTTCATGATCTTAAATCACTTTCCGGGTTGTTTTGTTCTTATCCCAGTAGGGAAATGTAAGCATGATAAAACAATGTATTGTAATAAAATTTTCACCTACATGTTGGACGTAATTGTACCTTGATGCGCAGCAATCTTTGAAAGATGACTGGATACCCTATCGAAATATCGAGGTGTGATTATCTTCCAACGTATTGGTGTGAATGTTAGCACTGTTTTCACCATGTTGTAATGTAGCATATGTAGTGGCATAGCTTTTTTTGACAACGTTGCTATATTTTGACAGTCTTTGATATTTCGTACCAATAGCCTACCATTGCCAGATTTTCAACGTTTGAGGCCTACTTAAGAAAAACGGCCCACAGAATTTTTCTTGTGCTAGAAATTTTTTGGGTACAAAGTAAATGTCAATTACAAGCTGCTCTCATGCGTAATTTATTAGACTGAAACAAACATGTAAAGAATCATTCCAGACATGTATTTATTAATTGTTTTTTCTCCATATTTTGCTTCAGTCTTTAAAGAAGTTAAGTCACGCAAACGTAGTCAAGTTAAAAGAAGTCATCCGAGAAAACGACACTTTATACTTTGTCTTTGAATACATGAAAGAGAATTTGTATCAACTAATGAAAGACAGGTAAGTATTTTCATCATTGAAACAATGGAATTGTCCGGTCTTCATTTGGAGTCCTTTTACGTCAACCCTAAAATATTTTTCCCCCGCAGGGATAAATCACTTGCCGAACCAGTAGTGCGAAACATTATATATCAGGTGCTTCAAGGTCTAGCTTTTATGCATAAACATGGTGAGTACAAAATTTGACACGATTTTTTTGGCAAGTTTGTTTTTTCAGTTTGACATTTTATTTTTCAGTATTTTCCAAGTAAAAAGGAACTTGTAGGTTATGGATTTATTTTTGTTTTTGATGTTAGGTTTGGGAGCAGCTTTCAGTGACAGACAAAATTAATTATGATTGTTTTAGTAGTGAATTTTAGGAGCGACTACGAGCTGCCAAAAATGTATTGCGACTTACCCTGCTCAAATGAGTTTATGGAACGTTGATTCCTGTGACATGATGTACTTAGTTCAGAATAGTTTTAGTCATTTCTACTTCTTTAATCGTCAGTTTATTTATTAAGACGGGGGAATAAGACTTATTTGCGAAGGCTTTGCATCAATGCTCATAAAGCATCGAAATGTGAGAAGGACAAGGACGAAACGAATAATGATGACAAGCATTAAAATTGTTTCAGCTTTAACATTTGTTAGCTGTTTTAACCTTAATTTTGAAATTGCGCATTTCTGTTAAAATGGTAGTAGCAAAAATTCAGCAGAGGGTGACCTATAATGTGATAAAGTTAGTAAGCATACCAATGCTGCAAGTCAGCGGAAAATAAGTTTAGAGCAAGTTGCCAGTTTTGTTGTAAGTGATTTGCAAAAATATCACGAACTCTCAGCTAGTGAGAACCTGTGGTGGCCAGGTTTTGGTCCCAAGGCAGACCTCTGCCCCTTACCTTGACAAGGGGACCCCAACCCCTAACCCTGATACGTGGCTCCTCAGCCTAATAAGAGGTTTCCTCACCCTTATAATGGGGCCCTCTCATCCATTATCCTGATACGGTGCCCCTCATTCAAATATGAGGTCCCCTTACCCTGATATGGTGCCTTTTACCCTGGTATGAGGCTTCTTCGCCCTAATATGAGGCCCACGTAGCCGGGCCATTGGCCCAAGGCAAGATTTTGTGAATGCGACAAACGAGAAACTATAGATGCAATACCGTGGAGCTTTCTTCATTGCTAGGAAGAATAAGCTAAACTGAGTGTAAAAGAAAAATAAATCCTTTTCTTACTATTAAAATTGCTTCAAGGCAACAGTGGAACAATTGTAGAGAAAGTTAAAAAAAAAAATTATTTTGCATAATGAGTAGTGTGTTGGGGGTGTCCCCGTTTGGGCCCCTACATCTCTGGGTCCCAGAGGCAAGTGCTTCAAACTGCCTCGTGGGTAATAAGCCACTGGTGGCGGCTACACTTAATCAGAAGCCTTTACCTGAGCTGGGCTAACCTGTACACCTTTCATTGAGCCCCGAAAACTAAGAGATTAGAAGCTTAGAATTTCTTGACACTCGCGGTTAGTTCTGACTCGTTGAATGTAGGTTTAATTCTTTTCCTGTATGTGGTTTCAAAGTGCCGCAGCAATACTGATGTTAGTATGTGTGATGTGTACCATCGAATCCCTGCAGGATATTTTTAGTATAGTACAGTATCAAAGAGTTTGGCTGTATACAGCTGTTTATTGATTCCAAGTTGTGATCTCGGGCAGTTTTCGGTATTTAACACACTAGTGCCAAGAGAAAACATTCTTCATGTGAAGGAAGGTAGCAATAGCTAACAAGCCATTTACTGGATTAATTAACCCCTCTCTGCTTGTGTCTTTTATAGGTTGCTGTAAGACTACAAAGCAATAGTGGGTAATTCTAATATCGATTTGTTTCTTGATTGGATTGGTTCTTCAAAGCTTGATGCATTAATTGTAAATACTTTCGTCGTCAACATCTGTCGTCAACACTGGTCCATCAGAGACTTGAGTAATCAATAAGTTATCTGAAGCAATCCCTTCTTTTGCCCCATAGGAAATAAAAATGGATGCATGGCACATCCAACCTTATCAACTGGCTGTTCTTTATGTTGACATTAGAACTGCAGATCCATTAAGCTGACAAGAGCGAACCAGATTGTCTATCAATAGCTATGAGATGTAAGAAGCTTTCCCGACAGTTTGGAAATTTAGAACCTGCAGCTGTTTAATAAATACTAGGCCTACGTGCTCACTGGCCAGTGATGGAATTTAATTCCCCTCCGCTTGGATGGGAGACCTACCCCCCTAACATTGTGGCCGTGGTTGGCTCGTTTCACTCTGTTTGCCGTAGACCATCATGAAGCTCTACTTTTGTCACTTAATTTTTTGGCTTTCTTGTGTCTGTGTGTGTGTGATTTAAGGGTTAATTAACAGTCAAACCACAGTTGTGCTGACACAACATTAGTAAGATGTGGTAATGGTGTCCAACCAATGACAATGATTTTCCATTATTGCGGAATGTTCAAAAAATCGCGTAATTAACAGTAATTGTTTTAGCTTGAAATTTCTTAGTGTTATGCCAACCATACCACGATTGGGACCATATTAAAAATTGCGGAAATCTTAAATACTCGTGGATTTTAACGAATTTTGACTTATTTTGATTGTTTTCAACAATTAGGTATACATAATAGCAGGTGAAAGCATAAATTTAAACTTTTATGTGAATTCTATATTGTTGAGACGTGCACAAATTGTTGTGAACAAACTACTACATCTTTTTAGCAGTTAAGCGACCGATCATACACCAAAATTTAATTTTTTTTTCGTAGGGCTATTTAAAAAAAAAAGTTGTTTCTCAGGCATCGCCTAAAAGCCGCTGCACAGATTTGTTTTTTGCATTTTCCTTGCTATTTACCGCAGCGCTTGCAACAAAATACGATAACGAAACACCGGACAAAAAAAAAACCATCACGAGCACCACACCAACAATAGGGATAAGAGTATATCATTATTACTCTTATTATTACTACTATCTATTATTACTGTTAACAACAGTAATTGTTGTTGTTGGTGTGGCTAAAATAAAAAATATAAACAAAAAAAACCACCAGGAAGGCAAAAGTTAAGTATCTTGAGTTGGGCTCTGGCAAAATACCTTAATTAAGCCATCAAGGATGTAAAAGACTGCGTGTGGTGGCCCAATGAAAAAAAAAAACGCAGTAGCTTCCTAACGAGGAGAGACCAATTGAAGTGGTAACCTAACCTACCGGGAAGAGGTAAGAATGTTAAAAATGCACTTACGAAAGTCGGGATATAAAGATTCGTCAATAATCCACCAAATGTGAAGAGGTTGCTTGGAAACAAAGTCATGGTCGTCGGTGAAGACTTCCCAGGGGCCAACATTGGACCACCAGCTACTGCCCCACCTACCTGTCCTCCTCCTGTCACACCTACCGTCCGAACCAACCTAGAACTCCGACCCCTTCCCCCCCCCCCCCCTTCCCCCATCGGTACGATACTAGGTCACGGATGCAGACGCAAAATGAAGTCCTCCTGATTGACCCCGAACATGTTGAAGAAGAATCAACAACTGGTCCAGTACAGCATCCCTCCACCAGACTGAGGTGTACTGGATTACTTGCATGGACTGCCCAAAAGGGTACATTAGGGAGATAGGCAGGGTTGGCACACAAGTCGGCAAGCACATCCAAGCTACCAGTTACACTGATAAAAGAATAGCAATTGCTGCACACAGTGACCATCAAGAACACCAAATTGACGGGAGGGAACCAAAGTGTTACTACGATCGAACATTTGCCAGAATTTCCTTGTCCATCCAACACTGCCAGTGCCTTGGAATTCCTTTAATAAAAGAGCAAGGCCCTCTCACTGGCAGATCATGCAGATATTCACTTGTGCTGCTTGAATGCCTAAGTGAACAGTGGAAAGACTTGCATACACCATCACCACCACAGGATAATGGCAGTGCCAGCTAGTCTAGCTGAGTGAAGGCCAACTGTGGAAGTGTGCCAAATTCAATGCGGTCGTTGGTCCGTTAGTGTGTGTGATAAGACTCTAGGCTCGTGCCTGAAGAAGATGGCAGTACAAAGCCACCGAAATTTACATGAAACCAGCGATAGACTAGTTTATTTTTGGTGTTCCTTAAAGTGATGCAAGAAGTCAGTTTGCTCGGAACCCGAGAGATGCAAGCCAAGAACAGTGTAACGGTGTTGGTATCTACTTCCTATTCCTGTGTGAAGTGCCGCAGCATTAACTTAATGGCTGCACTGAAGATTAACTAATACTTCAAAATTCTAGCTAATTCCTATACTGCAGCCGCAGAGCGAATCGTTGTAACTAATCACTTTAGCATATGTAAAAGATGTAAACAAAAGCTCAAAACTCTCCGTGCCATTCCTGTTCCCACCGCCACCATTGGGAGATTAGTTTTTACTAGACTAAGCTTCAGGTCAAACGATGGTGTACATTTGTACAGAATTTGTTTATAAGATTTGCTATAATAAATTATTATTTATAGTGTACAAGTTAGTCTTGTTCACTTTGTTTACAGCTGTAAAATTGAAATGCATAAATCCAAACAAGGCCTGGGGCCTTAATTTACACTTGTTTACGAGACCAAGATGATTTTCATTAACTCTGACTGGTGGATTGACATTGGGGAGAATTGCTTCTATTCCACAGTTACATGCCTACTGCAGACAACAAACAAACTTGAGCGTAGTCTAAAGAGGGCCAATGCACAGTCTGCATAAAGTGCTATACTCAGTTATTAGTAGGGTTCGACCGAGTCCGAGTAAATACCCGACTCGGGGCCGGGTAATGCTATTTTTGACCTGACTCTGAAAGAATTCGACCGAGTACAAACGGGGTAATAATTATTTGTTGAAAAAATTATTTTTATTTTCATAGTTTCATTTTACCTTTTAACTACTTGCACCCAATAGATATTCATTAAGGTTCCTGAAAAAATCAAATAAATAACTGAAATAGTTTTAGAGAATCATTTTTAATTCGAATTAATGTGGTTGTGCCCAAAAAATGGGTGAAGGCTAATCGGTTCAGCGACATCTCCTCAAAAACCAGACACAATTGTTCCATTCTGATCCGACGAAATTCAAGTATGTGGGTGGGGGAGTTCAAAACACTAGGGATTTCACAGATTTTGTAATTAGAGAAAATAAAGTGCTAACCTCTAAACGAGGTGTTACACGCACTGCTATGACGTCAGCGTTGCACGTGTGCTCATCGCAAATTGTAGCATAAAATGGCAGTGGCAGTGTTGAAAAATTTCGGGGAAATGTGGGTGGAGGGTCGGTTAGAGGTTATACACGAGTAACGCTCGATAAACATCAGGATCATTCAGTTTTGTGACGTCTTCGCTCTGACTATTTATATTAATTAAAACAAAATTTTAACATAAGGCCGGGGAAAAAAAATTGTTCGGTTCTCGGGCGCGGGCGGGTCCCCAAAAATCATGCGGGTCAATCGCTTTTTATTTCATTCGTCTTACGTCGTTACCCGTGGAGCGAGGCACTAACTAAATATTTATTCTTGCAAAAATTATTGGACACAATTATTTCAAACACACGCACGCAACAGATATTCATTAAAATGCACGGAAAAAAGCGGACAAATGGCTTTAATAGTTTCGGAGAACTGTTGTTTTTTTAAATTACGGGCGGTAATGAAAATCGAAAATCTCCGTGTTGACAAAAACGCGTCCGAAAGTCGGCGTTAGTTAGGCTAAAAATCGTTGCTCCCACCTGATAAGCAATAGTGTGAAGGTTTATAGGCTCCTTTTCCATTTTAGTTCTGCATCGTGACTGCTGATTTAATTTTTTAATGCTGTGAAACAGCATCTTTCTTGTGATTTGCAATGACGAACTAAAACACTTGTCAAGCGCTCACGTGAAATCCGAAGCGATCGGCGGCGTCCCTGTTGAAATCGCGCATCAGCCAATGAGAGCACGCAAAATCGGTCACGTGGTGCCAACCAGCCAATAATGGAACGCGATTTTCAAATGCTTTGGAAAGTTAGCCTGAAACGGCCAGAAACGGCCTACTACAATACGCCTGATTGGCCAATGCCAAATGGCCATCGAGAACATATGTTCAGAGGCCTAGATTCAGGGGAATTCCAGCTTTCCAACTAATACAAGATGGCAGCGCCCAGTCAAATAATTCGACCGCTACCACTGATCAAAAATGACCAATTTTCTGCTTTTTAACTTAGGAAAAAAGAATGAGAAAGGCATTTTTGCAGTTTTTAGTGAGTCTACACTCAACTAAAGTGCTTTTAATAAAATTGTAGATATTGGTAACTACGTTTTTTTTTTTACAGAAATCGATGCACACACATCATGTCAAGAATTTCAGCGTTTCGCATTTCGATATTTTGGCGGAAAATTGCTTTTTTCGACCCATAGTTTACCTTCAAAGCTTTGACGTATATATAAGTCGTTACAGTGTTTGGGATGATTTTTTTTTGGACGTATATATACATTCATACTGCTTAAAAGGTTAAAGAAAAATGTGGAGCATTTTCATAGCATTTTGAAAATAAATAATAAAATAAAAAGCCGGGTGGCCTGGTCCTTTTTCGACCTTCGAAATGCCCGAGAACCAAACTTATTTTTTTTCCCGGCCTAATATTACTTTGCATTACAGAAAAGTGTAATTATTTATAACTTCATTTTAAGAAATTTCGTTTTCAATGATGATGAACGTATATTAATTTGCGTCGCAATGTCAAATATAACATGGAGGTTGGGGGGGGGGGAGGTGGGTTGGAGGCGAAACTGCGTTGTACTTATGGCAGGCGTGATAGGGGGGAATATAATCAGTGCCAACTGTTTTGAACTACAGCGGAACTACCACGCTTCGTTTAGGAGAGAATGATGGAAGAAGTACATCTAGTAAAGTATGTCGTATGGATGAACAATTTTTGGTGTTAATGTTTGGTGGGAATTACGTCAGCATTTGTTTAGCCTCAAATATTGCTGAATTGAGTGTAAGACTGGCGTGCGTGGAAGGGGAGGGTATTTTTTGCCTTTTTTTTTAATAAACTTTGTTGTTCAAAAATAAAACTGGATTTGCTGTAAATCTAGCATACACAAAAATTAAGCAGCAAAGATTAAACAAAAGCTAGCAACATGAAATTGTGGTGTGACATTTTCGTGTGTTATTCTATCGTCGGTTAATACACACAAAAATAAAGTAAATTAAAGTAATCAACCTTGTGTACCCCTCAATGCAGTACGATCCCTTCCCCCCCCCCCTCCCCCAACTTAATGTTGGATTTACTGCAAAGTAAATTTAAAGAGTTTAAGAGCCTGATGAAAAAGGACGAAGAGGACAGGAAGCTGTAAAGGGACGAAAATTTCAGGTTTTTTTTTATAGCAAAAATAGTAGCGTCAGAAGAGAACTTCTTATCTGGTCTTTTTTTTACGTGATCGCATGATCGCTCATTTGCCGTACTGCAGTAGCAAAATTTAGGGGAGGGTTTTTTTTTTGATGTAATGTGCAATATGTATAATTTTCAGTGCACCACGCATTCAGAATGTATAGTAGTGTCCTGAGTTTATGCTGCCTTTCCAACTGCATACGTCAATAACACATTTATTTTCTATCCTCCTCTTCTGTACCTAACAACACGTCGAATTACTGATGCAGTGTTAGTGCGTTTCTAATTACAGGCGGTAGCCGGTAATGAACTAAAATTGAAACTCTCCGTTTTAAGAAAATGCATCCGAAAGTCGGCGTTCGTTGAGCTAGTAAACGTTGTTCTCACCTGATCAGCGATAGTATGAAGGTTTATAGGCTGCTTTTCCGTTTTAGTTTTGTGTTGTGGTTGCACTTTTAATTTTTTATTATTATGAAACTTCATGTTTCGCCTGATTTTCAACGACGAACGAAACACAAGCATGCATTTTCGTGAAATCTTAATGGAACCATGGCGGCCATGTTGAAATCGCGCCAAACAAGATGTTTCATGTGGAATAATCAGCAACACCCAAAACCAGAAAAATTATTTTCTGAAACTCCATAAGCGTATTTTAATTTTCGTACGTGTTTGAAATTCGCTAAAACATCACTGGACGTTTTTGTTAACCAAAACCCGAGAACTGAAACGATTTTTCAAGTGTAAAGCAAAAATACAATTTCCGGATGTCATTAAAAACATCGTTGACTGTGCTGCGGACTGCGGTGTAAGCATAACTTGTATTTATGTAGACCTAATGAAAATTATTATTAAATACTTAGTTAGTACGCTTGTTCAATTCATTTCCATATTATCTTTTCTTAAAGCCAACATCGGTGTATTGGGAGACCAAAGTAACCGAAATGCATTTTGTTTTTCATTTCACTTTATTATTAAAAAATTTGAGACAAAGAATTACTGGTAAATTTTAATTGTTGACTTCACTTTATTTAATATCGTGCAGTTTATAATTTAAAAAAATTGGAAGGAACAATTACTGGTAAACTTTACAGGTTTTTACGACGGTTTTGTCCTTTTTTTTTGTGTTCTTTCGTCCACTTTATTACTTTTGTCCAAAACTGGACACTGCAAAACTGGACAAAAGCAAAATGAAAATGACTGAAAACAAAAATTTAAAAAAAGAGAGAACGAAACCAAAGTAAAAAAGCTGTACATTAAACTTTAAAAAAAAAAAATTGAAAATCTACGAACAGGTTCGCTACCCGGACTCGACTCGGTGGGTATTCATAATTACTCGGACTCGGCTCGAACTCGGTTTTTTGTGCCCCGGTTGATCCCTAGTTATTCGGCCGTAAAAGTTACTGAAGTGGTTCTCAGGAGGTCCGCATGGTTTTTTCTTAGCGCGTGGTATGTTTTTTTAAGCCTGGGTATAAAAATAATAATTTCGAGCACGCATCAACATTTTAAACTAATTCTTCCTTGAGTCACTAACCGTGCCAGCTTGAGTGCCATTCATACAATCGCCGTTTGCATCTGATGCTCCAGGTATGCTTGAAATTTTTTCGAGGAAGAGAATGGTGACAAATTTGAAACAAATTTGAAACAAATCTGCTATGTTGTTGGCGACTTTTCAGGTTATCATTAATGGACGTAACGATTGTGGTGATGGATTTCGTATGCTGCATGACTAGCATCTCCATCACTAGAGTTGCAAGACTGAGAATAACGAATACTTGTCATTGCACATGATGGTTTCGGCTGCTGCAAAACTGGGAAAGTGGTGTCGTTTTAGAATACCTTCTACTGTACACAGTGGACAGAAATTATTTGAATGTGTTGAATGTGGAAAGGTGTTTACACACAAGTTTAATTTTATAAAGCAGGTATTTGCACATTTTAAGAAAGAAACCGGATGAATGTAGCGAGTGTGGAAAGGCATTTGTGAGCAAGTTTTATGTAACGTGACACACACTTATACTCTGCGGAAAGAAATTGTTTAAATGTGGTGAATGTGGAAAGGCATTTGACAAGAACGATTGTGTTTATCGCTGCATACAATTATACGCAGTAGTTAGAAGTCATTGAAATGTGTCAAGTTTGGACAGGCTTTTGCTCACAGCATTATTTAGTGCGGAAAGGCGTTGGTGGGACGGTACACTATAACAAACGTGCACTTGCACGCAGTGGAAGGAAAACATTTAAATGTGATGATTGTACAAAGGCTTTTGCGCACACACATGCACACAAAAAAACCTTGTGTACTAAGTGAAGACATGGCCTAATTAAAACTGAAGTTTTGTTTTCTTGTGCAATGTGGAAACGTTTTGTCTTTTTTTTTTTGGAAGTTTGGAAAAAACATTATGTTCTTTCTGATGTGCTGACTTATTGTGCAAAATGTGTAATGCTGAATTGTGTCATGGTGTGTTCTTTTTTTTGTGTTTCAGAATTTTTAATATGGAGTCTTATTATATTATAGTAATCCTACGTACCTCGCTGTACTTAAAAATAAAGATCTATCTATCTTAACAGTTCAGGCTTTTCTAATCTGTGGAAAGAAACCGTTTGAATGTGGCATGTGTGAAAAAGCTTTTATGCAGAAGTGTTATGAGTGAAACTGAAAGTGCAATTGGTATTAATTGCAACGTTTTTTAAGCTTAATTTAGACTTCATCATTGTTGTCTGCACCCCTCCGGGCGCATAGTTGGTAAAATCCAACTATTGCCTAATTACTTGTAAAACAAAAGTGATAGGGCCTACTAGTTTTTGTTTTGGTAAAAAAATAAGCCATCGCTCTCATTTGGAAAATTGCAAATAAAAAACAAAAATAAAATGTAGCTTGCTCGCATCAATGTTTTTTAATACTGCTCCCGAGAACTGCTTATATTAATTTTTAGCAGCCTTACTGGCAAATTGTCGATATGAAGCTCGCCAAAAATCTGCCCTTGCTCCTTTTTGTAAAGCCTACGCTGCCAACCCTAAGGTTAGCTAGAGATTAAATTTAAATGATTTTTGTTCAACTCTACTTACAGGTTTCTTTCATAGAGATATGAAGCCGGAAAATTTACTTTGTATGGGTCCTGACTTGGTCAAAATTGCAGATTTTGGTCTTGCCCGGGAAATTAGATCTAGACCGCCTTACACGGACTATGTGTCCACTAGATGGTAAGTGAAGTGTCTTATTGGAACATGATATTGTGGAGTTTTTAAAATAAACTCGTTGTTACATAGAGGGTGTAACTAAAAAGTCTGGACAAACTTTAATGATGGATCCTAGGAATCAAAGCACCAAAACAAACGTTAAACGGGACGGAAAAGCCAATGGGCTCAAAATTGGTTAACTAAATAAGGATGCAAACCTATTTACGTTACCTTTTGAACTTATATATGTCAGACTACCTGAGCGGGGAATCGAACCCACGACCTTTGAAATCAAAGGCCGAGGTCCTACCGCTGAGCCAGACTGACGCAGCTTTATCTGGATAATTCAGGCCGTGTCAGTCTGGCTCAGCGGTAGAACCTTGGCCTTTGATTTCAAAGGTCGTGGGTTCGATTCCCCGCTCAGGCAGTCTGACATACAAGTCTAAAAGGCAACGTAAATAGGTTTGCATTCATAATTTAGTAAAACAAACATCCCCATGCAAGTATATCCGGAATGCCTTTCTTTCTAAGCATACACACAGAAAGTTCTTATGTCACCCTATTTGACAATGTAGAGCAAGCTGAGGTAGGAAGAAAGGGAACAAAATAATATAACTACTCTCCCTTCAACGCCCCCCCCCCCCCCAATTTAGGACACTGTGCATTCATGTGCCACTGTTAATTGGGTAGGCTGTGTCGCCTGCTGTAGCTGAAAAAAAGTGTGGCTGCCTATTATTATTATTTTTTATTTTCCGCACACCTCTAAATCTCTAATGGAGCTTAAGCGCTGCATTTCTAACCTGAAGCACTAATGTTGCATATATAGTTACTGACTAAGCCAACAGGTTATCTTTCGCACAGTAAGAAGGCACTTTAAGGCAGAATAGGTGGCGGAGAGGGAAACTGTTTTTGAGCTGAGCTTTTTTTTTGATGCTGCCGTCCTGGTAACCATGTTACCCGGATACCGAACTTTCTGCATCCAAGTTACAGATCTTATCAGTCTAGCCTTTCTGTCTGGTTGGTTTGTCAAGCAGTTATCGTGGTATGATGTTAAAGTGACCAGCCAAATATTAAGCTATTGGCAACAACACAGCAGCAAACTGACCATTTGGGAAACGTTAGCACTGCCAATAGTTACATTATCAGCCAACTTGAACTTCACTACTTGCGAAGAGCGTACAAAACTGATGATTTCTGTAACTTGGGATGGAACGCTTTCCCGACAATGTGTGTAAAGGACGTTTTTGGTGCTTTGATGTCTAGAATCTAATAACACTTTGCAACGATAGGCTGTGACTGGATGTCCTGCGATGATGATTATTGATGGTGTTTTAATGCGACTTCAATTTCAAGCAAAATGCTTGGACCATGCATGATCCTTGGAGGAGACCCTTGTATAAACTGTGAACTTCCGTGAAGAATAAAACTGTGTTACGTACGGCCGCAGAAAAAATTTTTTGTTTCTTGCTGGTGACGTAAACCCAGCTGGTCAAGAATTTGTATTGCGGTTTTGAGAAGAACGTGTTTTTGTTGTGCGTCTTAAGCATCTCGGAGTAAAGCGCAAGACAAAGAATTAAGTCACGTACTAACTTTTGGGTCTTAACACCACTCTGTACTTGCCTAGTACTTCGATTTTGACGTTAATTTTTTGCTTCCTAAAAAGGAAAAATTTTATATTCCCCAAAGAAGACTTTTTAAATTGTGGAATAAAAATTAAAAGTCTGGTCACCAGGTCACTTTTTTAAATAAAAAGAATACTTGAGAAGTAAAGAATTTTTTCACGGCCTAAAGTTTTGATTCAGTACAGCTACATCATTGTTGTATGAAGGACCATTGTGGGGCTATTTGCCATCACTGACGAATTGCCATCATGAATTCAACACACTGGACAAAAATATGCAAGCATGTAGCAGTCAAAGAAATTAATGTTGAAATACATTAGAATGTCTGCAGATAACACATTCTTAACGCGGTGTGTGCTGCTCTGCAACAAGGTAGTCACTTACGGCCAAAAAGTAGGAATAATAAGCTTAATAATAAGCTTAATAAAATAATAATAGTAATTAATTCCTTTAGCAATACCTCAGAAATCATATTTATCTTGCTGAGGCCTGGTTAAAACACTTTGAAGTATACCAGTTCAGTCTACCTGCCAGTTCAATGTACCTCAGTTTATTGCGGCTTATTATCGTGAGACCATACCTCGTGAAATACATGAGAAAGCGCCAACGATGGCCACGAGATGTGACGTGTTGGCTTCAAGAAAGTTAACCAACACTGACGCAAGTTCAGAAGTAGACGGACTGTAATGGTGAATTCTCGGGAAAATTTATTCATATTTATGAATCATAATTCTGGCTAGCTTTTCCAAAGTGATTTTATAATACAACATGGCTACAGTTTTTTCAAAGCTACTCCACTGATCAACTACCGAATAACTTCGTGTGTTTCACTGGATTGTGAAAGTCCCCCTTTCTTAGATGAAGCCCTTTTATGTGTGTTTAGGCATGGATTTTGGGTCTTTGACGTTAGACTATGAGAATTTGGAGATCACTGAATTTCAGTAATACCTCAATAACTTGAACTTGAGCGAGACTAGCATCACAGTTTGTGCTGAGCAGAGTTCAGAGCAAACGGCAGAAATAATTTTTATGATGCGAAAACAACACAAAAATGTTTGGTGTCAAGCAATAAAATAACTGGAGTTGAAAGTTAACGGAAGTTTGTTACGGTTAATTTTGTGTCGGCCCAAACAGATAACACAAAATTGTTCGACTTAGCCGAACCAGTACCATCATTTGCTATTTTTCGGAAAGCAGTAAATTCGGTATTGCTAACAAAGTTTCCAGAAAGACCAGATTATGTTTCTGCGTAAACTAGGGTTGCCAGTTCTCTTGACCAGACATTCGCTCATTTTACTTGTTGTTATACTTCGTATAATTTTTATCTAAAGATGTGCCAAAATGTCGATTCCGATGTCCGATTCCATTGTTGAAAAAATATCAGCCGATATCCGATATCTTGTGGTCTGATGTTTAAGAAAGTAAAGTGAAACTTAGTTACGTTTTTCACGAAGTCAAAAATAATTAAGAGGATTTCACAAATAAAATTTAAAATTTATATAGTCCTAAAATGTAGCCCCGAAAAATTAATTATAGGCACATCTGTAACAAAATGATATAATAAAATTGTGGATATCCATTAACAGCTGCTGCGTAAAACCGATGCTGATGCTTTGATGACCAATGTAGCCTAAAAAGGACGACTTCCGATGTCAACATCGGTACATCTCTATTTTTAGCTGGTGGTTGGTGTTACTGGGTCACTCCCTTCCAATTGCCTTACCGCCTCATGTACGGTTAAATTTTTGTCATTATTATTATTGTTATTAATTGTGTATTAAACCTCTATAAGCATGTGCACTTAATTTGGCAAAAATCGGGTAGGCGTTACATAAAGCATAACCCGTTTTCTAACCGTATTTTTCGACATCTGTCACAGAAAGTTCTGCAATTGAAACCTTTTGGAACGATGTAGGAGAGCCCAATTTTTACATCTTTTTTATTTCTGTGAAGAGGGGAGGAGTGGGAGGTGAGAGAGGAGCAACCTTCCTGCAGCTGCAAGTCGACAGAGGAATTGTCCTTTATTACCCCAGGGAGGGTGAAGGGGCCAGTAAACTTAACAAGCAGTGAGGACATTCGTTTTCCCCACTGTCTGAGTATTCAGAGCACGAAGTTTTATTTAATTTTGCAGCAGAAAAGCGATGATTTAAGGAGTGGACATTAACTCCAAAAGTTCAAGATTCTGACCTTAAAGCATTAGGGGCGTGGGCATTAACTTTGCCTAGGTGTTTAGTACGATATATGAATTTAACTTAACAAAGTTGGAGATTACGAAGTTTGATTGTTTGAAACAAGCTTAGCTTATTACGTGTAATGGCCGAGCCTGTGTCAGAATGATACATTTGTCTCGGTATCACAGTTTAGTAAAAGCACGTAACATGCCTGCATTTGTGCTTGTCAGTGATACAAGTTTCGTTATAAAATAAAACTACTCAGTTCGCTAAAATTCGCTACACAGACTCACACTCAGTCCAACACATTTTCGATATCACCCAGATATCTTCGTCAGGCTTCGGGGATTTTTACGATTTTTTCCGGTGTAAGTTTCCTTTTTGATATTTATGATAATGCAATAACTTACGAAATAGTAATTAATTATCCTGCATATGTGAAAACTAAATTAAACGAAACTTGACTGTGCTTGCGAATTAGCAATAGTGTGATGACACCTTAAGAATTCCATGCTACAGTATCATGAGGCTGTAAATTTCTACACCATCAGCATCCATATAGCCTGAACTGTACCCCAAGTTTGATAGTGATCTTACAGACGGCCAACTAGTAAGGTTCCAACAAGGGTTTAGAAGAACACAACAAGCCTTGCGTGCTCAGTTTGAAGAACAAGTTCAGCAATTAGCCCATTGTAACCAAGTTGCTTATGTTCAATTTTTGAAAACATCAAGAAAACAATTAGTAATTCCTACTCGCACACATGATGACGCTAACCAAAATCCTTAGATAAACCAGCTAGTGAATGTCACCTTGGAAAGACTAAGACACTGTACATTCATTAGCTGTTTTCTCGAAGGGTTGTGGTTTGCGTCATCATGTGTGTGAGTAGCATTATGTTTGATTTCTTTCCCTTTACACAAAGCTAATCTTTCTGTTGATATTGCAGGTACCGTGCCCCGGAAGTACTATTACGTTCCACCAACTACAGCTCTCCCATTGATATCTGGGCTGTTGGTTGTATCATGGCAGAGCTTTACACATTAAGGCCTCTCTTTCCTGGTTCTTCTGAGATAGATGAAATATTCAAAATATGTTCCATTTTAGGAACACCAGATAAGGTAAGCTATTATGTAATTGTGTAGTAGTTAATACTGCACAGGAGTAGTATTGATACTGCAAAAGTATTTTTACGTTGCTTGTGCATAAACTGTAAGTCTTAAATTAAACTGACATAATATTGACAAAAACCAGAGTAAATAAAATGTATTTAAGAAAAAGCAACTCATTTTGCTGTGGCAGTGCTGGTCCCGATACTGGCACTGGTATCTGACCATGACCGGACTACCAGGTTGGTTAGTATGTATGCTGATTCTGATACTTTGTATATATCTCAAAAACAACCAGCTCTTAACACCACCACATGACTAGCTGATAACTAGCATGACAACTGACAATGTGTTTTAACTAGGGTTCGACCGAGTCCAGGTAAATACCCGACCCGGTACCGGGTAATGCTATTTTTGACCCGGCTCGGACTCGGTAAAAATTCGACCGAGTACAAACTAAGGTTGTAAAAATCACCAAAATTTGCTAAACGGTAATCTTCAAACATAGTCCGGGTGATTAGCGATTAATCGTTCGTTTCTGAGCTGCTTAGGTTACTAAAAACATTGAAAAACAAAAATAAAATCAAAACAATATAAATTTATTAAATTTGCAACGCACTTTTACGATTTTAGTCATAGGCCTACTTCGTTACCTAACATCAGATCTGTAGGCTTAGGCTACATTACGGCAACCAAACGCACTTTATTTTTCACTTTTTTGCAATAAATTTTTTGTTTTGGGCAAGGATCGTCAACATAGACGCAGTTTCTGGCAGCAACAATGATCTCAAAGGATTTACGATATGTCCCGATGTTGAATGTCCTCTCTGACGAGACGGAAGTAGCCGGGATTCCAAGTACGAGCGCGCCAGCTTAGCAAGACGGGGATATTGGGCTTGGTGATCCTTCCACCAAATCAACGGATTTTTTTCTTCTGGAATTGGGAGAATAACAGTATACGTATTCCATTCACTTTCTTCACCGTTTTGATTTTGTTGTGGCCAACTGTAGCTCGCTCCAAAAAATTCAACGTCTGCAGACTCTGCACTGTGTAGGCCTATTGGCGTCTGCCTATCACTAGCTAATCGTTTCGAGGCACAAACTGAGTCTATTTTGGAAGTCAAATCCCGCATTTTTGCATGAGCAGCTACACGAAAATTCACATCGACACCTTTCAAATGTTTGTGACATGGATATAATAGTGTTACAATAGTTGCAACAGATTCTGGGGTTTCTTCTTTGTCGATTCGAAAACGAGTGGTCAGCTCGTCGCACAATGTTGTTGTTACTTGTTGCATGGCAGGTATTGGATCCTCTGCACGCAGTCGTAGGTCCGCAGTTAATTTGTAGACAACCGGATAAACACACGATAGTGTAGGTTTTTCAGCATCCGAGAACATAACTGTAGCAGTTTCGATCGGCAGTAGAACGGCTTTTAGTTCACTCGTCAACTTCCAGTCTTCATCTTTAATGCGAAGCGCTCGATCGTCTTGCAGCTTGGTGATTTCACGATCAGTCACAACTGCTTGAATTGCAAGTCGTTGTTCAAGAAGCATAGAAATCATAAGATACGTGCTGTTCCAACGCGTTGGAACGAATTGGATTAGTTGGTGTGGGGTAATTTTCATTGAAACTTGTTTGTCGTGCAGAGCCGCAGCAGTCGTACTATGCTTGAAATGGCCAACCAACTTGCTCGCTAAAGCTAACACTTTTGAAACACGGGCAACATTAAGAGCTTCCTTCACGGCTAGCTACAAAGTGTGAGCCGAACAGTACCATTCTCCCCAACCTTCACACAGACGTCCTGCTACATGCATATTAGCCGCATTATCATTTGTGCATGTCGTAATTTTGTCCGTCAACAGCCAATCGTCGTAAGTTTGTCCGTCAACAGCCAATCGTCGCAAATAGATTGAAGTCCTCCTGCAATATTCTCACCTGTATGTTTTTCTTTCACATGCACGGTTGATAAGGTTGCCACGTTTAGCCTCCAATGTTCATCAATGTATCTTACATCGACCGTCATATAAGAGTCCTTTGCACGTGATGTCCAAGAATCGGTTGTAATGGCTACTTTTACCACTGCTGCATTGAAGCTCCATTTTCAAACGTTCTCTTTCCAAGTCGTACTTTCGTTTAATTCTGGTAGTAATCGTTTGACGACATGGAACGGTAATTGTTGGCTCAAGATAATTCAGTAAAGCTTAAATTTGTCACTTTCTACAGTTCTCAGTGGGAGCATTTCGCTGGCGATCCAGTCTGCTATTAAATCGCGTATTTTTTCGTCTTGGTCTGGCGTTGACTTCGGTTTAAAAAATGCGTTCGCACGTGGTTGCTTCGGAATTTCTCCGGTCTCATCCCACAAAGTTGGGTGCTTACCCTTTACATGATTAAGCATGGCTCCAGTACTGCTACCACACAAGACTAGGACCGTTCCACATACAGTACACTTGACTTCGGTGCTGTTGAGTTTTTCAAAAAATTTCCATGCTGGGCTTCGGTTTTTTTGAAGTGAGATCCATCAAGAACGAGATAGGCCTAGCTGTCGCTCGCGTCAGAAATGAAAATGCAGTATTGGCACAACTCATACAGATAGATAGCGCGCGCTCATAAAGATAGAGCGCAGCTCACCAGAACCGAAAGTGGGCTAGCGAACAGTGTCATCAGGGTGGCGATAAGGTTTGACAGCTGTCGTGTGGATTGCAATCCCTCAATAATCAATAAATTATTAATAAAGGTTATTTATTTATTTAAAATTATTCATGCATGGTTAATACATTTTTTTTTATTTCGTAAAAAAAAACCGATTAGGCCATTAAAAAAAGAAAACTTGGTTCTCAGGCCCTCCCGCACCGATTTTTTTAAGGGAAATAAAAAGAAACGACGCGGCAAAAATGGCAGTTACAGAACAAAAATAGGCCTTAGTGAGAAATTGAAATATAAAATTACCATTCTAGTCGTTAAATAATTGTGTGGACACATGGTACGAAGCATTACTAGGCAGTATTCTTTATTTTACCAAAACTAGAAAATTATTCCCCAAAATGTATGGAAAAATAGGGTCGAAAAATGAAAAAATAAAAAATAAATTCCGCCCGCCGCACAAATTTCTTGAGAAAAATGCCCGAGAACCAACTTTCTTTTTTTAAGTGGCCTTAGTATTAATTATTCTATTCCGTACAACGAGGTACATATGGGTTTGGGAGAGACAAAAATAAACAACAACAAAATTATCAAAAGAAAAATAATACATTCAAGGTGGGCCTGGGTCCAAGTCGCTGATCACCTGCAACACCGCGATGCCCTGTACATGGTTATGTTCCCTTTGCCTCAACAGCCGTAAGTCATGGGGGGGTACGGATCTCGCACCATCGTCCCAGATGCATTAACCCCTCGGCACCAACTGCACCAAGACCTTGACCCCAATCATCGGTTCCCCCCCTGCAAGCAACAATCAGGGCATTGTTAGAGTTCAATAAATTACTCACAACAGCGTAGCCTGTTGTAAGAACATGGCAAGTTCAAGAGTGAGGAGGTTCCGTCTCTGCATGCTTGTTGGTTATGAGTATATCGAGACAACAGTTGAGCCCATTTTATGGCCCCATGATATACCAATGACAGTTCGTTCATTGTCACCCTATAATAGCTGCAGCAGGTTGCAAGACCGTACAGCGCCATAGCTCTAGTTCTCAGTAGATGCACTTTCACCTCCTCAGTAGAGGAGGCAAAGGTGCACATGATGGCATTGCTCTTCTCTTGCACACCTCTGACCAGACTTTTTGCACATGTAAATCATCCGACAGATCTCTACTCAGTTCTACTCCCAGATATGTTACCGACGTGACCCAAGTGAGTTTTGTTCCATTCAGATGTAGAGGTTCAACAATCTCAGAGTTACCCCCAAAAATAACTCCGACCTATTTTAGGATGTTAAATGACAGGACTTTCATCTCCGCCCTGTAGCACAGCCTGTCCATAAGGAACTGAAGAGCACGCTTACTGGGTGCCAAGAGTACAATATCATCAGCATACGCAATAATGTTCAGAGCAGTTCCGTTGACCCAACAGCCGGTAGGCATGCCGCCTAGCTCTTTAACAGCTTCATCCAACACAAGGCAGAAAAGAAACTGGGAGAGGGGGCTCCCCTGCCTAACACCACACTGTGCCGCGAAAGAGGGAGACAAGTAGTTACCCCAACGAATAGCCAGCGATTGCCGATCGTAACAGTTCCGTACAATGTTAAGCAGCCAAGTTGGAACTCTGGGACTCCTTAGAGCTCACACCAAGGCGTCATGCGAGACCTTGTCGAACGCCTTAGCAACATCAGCGAAACAAACGTTTACTCTCCAGCCAGCTTTGCGATAACGGCGCACAACCTCCTTCACCGCATAAACAGCTAGCATCGTGGAGTTACGCTTGAACCCAAATTGAGCATCACGTGTGGCAACTGTATTTCTCAGTCTGGTCAGCACGACGAGGTCCAGGAGTTTGCCAGTGGACTCATTAACGCAATCCCCGATAGTTCTCACTACGCGTAGGGTCAGCATTAGTTTTCTTGAGAATGGGCAGAATAATAGTCTTCGTGGCCGCATCGGGGAAATGGGCACGAACGAGTAAAGGAGGATGAAAGAAGGAGAGCCAAGCGCTGTAGGGCGAGGTGACCTGCGTATCGGAGATGTTCCATGGCGAGCCCATCCAGGCCCGGTGCTGTATCATTTCATTTCATTTCATTTCCCTGAGGAGATTATTTACTTCAACGGGACAAATTTCAGGGGCTGCGTCAAGATCCAATCAGCAGTAGTTTCTTCCTGCCTGGTCATGGCTGCCTGCGGACGGGTGAAAAGGTCCTGGAACTTCCTCCTCCACCGAGCACAAATAGCAGCCCCACCACAAGCACCATCCAGTCTATCAGTGGTAGGCTGATTAGACTGCGTCGAGTGACAACCGCATTCCAGAAGGCCATGCAATTTCCAGTTTGGAGGGTCTGTTGTAGTGATGCCGCTCGCAAGCCTTTTTCATGGCTCCTGCACCACCGTAGTGCACACTTGAACTGCTTACGCATAGTCTTCCTTTCATCTACGGATGGGCCATCCCTTGGCCTGCCAGCGCTCACCCATCTAGCATGGGCTCTCCTATGTGCCTCATACTTTGCTTTACATTTCCCGACCAACCAGGAACCTTAGGTGTGTGGCTCTGTATTTCCACACATGGAAGAGTCTCTAAACCAGCTCGCAGAAGCACTGCACTAAGCAAGGCCACTTCCCTGTCGATAACTTAGAGGTGGTCAGCGTTCCTGCAGCCGGGTAGACGACACGCAACACCTTCTGCTGGAGGGAATAGGCCAAGAGAGTAACTAACCGGGTCACTGTAACACCGAAGCTGGTCCGGGGTTGCACGTCTCCAGCTGATTTGAGAAGGAGGTTGAAGTGTGGTAACCCCCATCATTAACATTGATTTGTTGACCCGGCGCGGCTCTATTACGTAGTGCCAGTTCAACACCCATTGGCAGATGGTCAGACATCACAGTTTGTTCATCAACCCAAACCTTTAGGGTTAGTGCCACCACTCGCTCTGAGCCGCAGATGTGGTCAATCCACGATCATGAGTCCTGAGCGTTGCTAATAAAGGTAACAGTGTCCGGGGGTAGCCGACTGTCGAGAAATCATGCCTTCAGCAATAAGTTCGTTAAATAGGCCTGTTCTTCTCAGGTCAGCATTAAGATCACCAGCCACAATGATAAAGTCAGTGCCAGCTCCATGTGTGAAAATATCCACTTTACCTAAAACCTGCAGCAGCTCCTCCAAAGTAGCATCATCGCTCTTATTCGTGGGTGCGTAGACTGTTGCAATAGCAAGATCATTACCATCTGCAAGACTAAACACTAGTCACAGGATTCGATTACTTGCGTAAGTATGAACTTTAGGGGCAAGAGTGCTAAGGGTTTTCCTCCAAAAAACAGCGGTGCCCCCAAAGCGACGTCCCCTGCGCAGGCTCTCACTGGTGTTTACAGGCGAAACCCCATCTGCATAAAAGTCTTCATAAATTGTGTTGAGAAAGTCCAGTTCGTAGTCACACAGTCACAGCTCTTGCAGTAGGAGAATGTCCGAACTATCGCACAGGTCCGTGGCAATCGATCTGGAACTTTTAATGCCGGCACAGTTCCAAGTTATAATTTTCAGAGGTTTAGTCCCCATAATGCTAAGGTGGGCTTCTTTGTCTCCTCCAGACATATGGCCGTACCTCCGTGTTAGTTGGCCACTTGCTTCCATCAAGTAGGCCATCTCCATCCTGAACAAGTAGAGTAATCCGGGAAGCATGTGTTTTCCTCATACTGTTTAGCTTGGCTGGTAAAAGCTCCACCTTCATTTCGTAAGGGTTTTTTCGAAGCACTTTTTTAATATATGTCGCAACAGCTTCCTCGTCTACTGAGGTTCTACAGTTACCAACATATAGCGTGCATATCCTGGGACTGGTGGCAAAATCATTGACATTAGAATTAGCGGATCCGCATACAGCTTGCTGACGCCGCAGTCTGTTAGCCTTTCTGTTGTTGATAACCTCTTGCCAACCATCAACCCGTGGCCGTGAATTACGGTGGTAATCGTGTACCCCCGAATGGAACTCGCGCTAGCTTGGAAAATTGTATTCCTCAGAAGTAGTGGTCTGATCAGACCAGAACAAACCTCGATTGTTGCCCCGTAAATAGATCGTTACTATTTCCATTGTTGCTGTTATTAAGCAAAGTTGACCCCCTCTGTCGTCCTGCAGATAGATAGGTCCTATTTTCATTATTGCTGTTATTGAACACATTTGTCACAGTTTCGATAGCGTGTGCCTTTTCCACGCTTTCAGAATTATCTGCAACAAGGCCAAGCTCTGTAACGTTAGCATACGAACAAGCCTCGGGATTGTCGTCTGCTGTAGCATAATGATCGGCATGCTTATCGACTTCTCTGTCCTGGTCGGCAGTGCACTTCCGGTTGGCAGCATCAGCGATACCAGGCCAGTTCCGGTTGTAAACGTGATTTAATTGACTATTATCATGCACATTGTCGTCCGTTGCAGCACAGGAATTGACAGAGACTTGTGAAGCTCCACTTGTTGGAAACGAGAGTGGTGTTTTCCTTTTTCTATCGGGGAGAAGCCGAGGTAAACCATCCCGTTGTGTTGATCGTTCCATTTAGAGTCGGTAGATGGCGCCACCATCTTGCCAGGCGATGGCGCGCGTTTCCTGCCGGCGTCGCTCCGGGCGATGAGCATTTCCAAGTCTCTTTTCATGCAAGACATTTCGTTTTGGCACATTTTTAGTCCCTGCAGTAGTTCTTGATGGCTTGCGACCAGGTTGAAGCGAATCGGGTCTGCAAAAACATCCTAATCGTTCCCGTTATTCACTACTGCATCCACATTGTCCAACATGGCCTCTGTTTTGAGGTCATTGACCTGTTTTACCAGCGTGCCAATATCTTGCCAATTAGGATCGATCGCAGGGCGATTGTGGAAGTTTTCCGGTAAAATAGTAGGGAAGTCATTTGCATCTTTCTCGTTATTAGCTGATTGTTGTTTCGTTCTGGCGGAAGTAGAGTTTCTTCCCGTGTGGCGAATACCGAGCCTCGCAGCCGCATCAGCTAACTTCACGAAAATCAGTTCTTTTCCTGCAGTGATCTCCTCGGCTTTATAAAAATTCGCTGCTAGGTTCACTAATGGTTGTTTTGGGAGCACATCTACCTTGTGAAATGCAAAGCAAACCACATCATTTATCAAAAGCCTAGACGCTTGTATGGATGCGTCTGCGTATGACTCCATTACACATTACCGCAATTGCACATTACACATTAAATGCAATTCACGAAACGTTTAAACGTCTTAAGACGATTAAACGTTTGAACGTTACAACCCTAGTACAAACAGGGTAATAAATATTTGTAGAAAAATTATTTTTATTTTCATGGTTTCATTTTACCTTACGGAGGACTCTACAACTACTTGCATGCAATAGATATTCATTAAGGTGCACAGAAAAAATTAAATAAATGGCTGTAATAGTTTTAACTAATTATTTTTTCTAATTACGGGTGGTAATGAACTAAAATTTTAAATATCCGTTTTGAGAAAACGCTTCCGAAAGTCGGTGTTAGTTAAGCTACTTAACGTTGTTCTCACCTAATCAGCAATAGTGTGAAGGTTTGTAGGTAATTGCTTTTCTGTTTTAGTTTTGCGGTGTGGTTGCTCTTTTAATTTTTTACTATTGTGAAACTTCATGTTTCTCGTGATTTGCAACGACGAACGAAGCACAAACGCTTCCGTGAAATCTGAATGGAACCATGGCGGCCATGTTGAAATCGCGCCAAATAGGACGTTTCATGTGGGATAATAAGGAACACTTACAACCAGAAAATAATTTTCTGACACTCCAAAAACCTATTTTAATTTTCTATGTGTTTTGAAATTCGCTAAAACAGCACTGAATGTTTTTGTTAACCAAATCCAAGAAGTGAAACGATTTTTCAAATGTAAAGCAAAAATACAATTTCCGGATGTCAGTTGCGCTAAATAAGTTTAACAAAAACAAAGATTCACAAAGTTGAAAAACTATGCAAACACCCCATGTACAGGCTGCGGTGTTAAGCACAACTTTAGTTTGTGTAGGCCTAATGGAAATTATTAAGTACTAAGTAAGTTAGTATGCCTGTTCAATTGTTTCCATTTTATCTTTTTTTAAAGCCAACATCGGCCTATTCGGAGACCTAAGTAACCAAAATGCTTTTTATTTTTCATTTCACTTTATTATTAAATAAATTGGAACAAAGAATTACTGGTCAATTTAATTTTTGGCTTCACTTTATTTAAAATCGTAAAGTTTATAATTAAAAAATTTGGAAGAAATAATTACTGGTAAATTTTATAGCTTTTTTACGTTGGTTTCGTCCTTTTTTTTGTTTTCGTCCACGTTTATTTTGCTTTCGTTCATTGTTATACCCTGCGCAATACAAAGCTGGACGAAGCCAAAATGAAAATGACTTAAAGCAAAAAAAAAAAAAGAACAAAAACAAAGTAAAAAAGCTGTATGTTAAACTTTAAAGAAAAAATTGAAAATCTATACGACCCGGTTCACTACTCGGATTCGGCCCGGTGGGTATTCATAGTTACTCGGTCTCGGATCGGACTCGGGTCTTTGCGACCCGGTCGATCCCTAGTTTTAATGATATATTTTTCACTTTTTTATCTTTAAAATTATTACGGTGTCACCTTTGCTGACGACGTCTTCCTCTTGGCACCCAGCAGACCGTCATTCAAGATTCTGCTTGATAGACTTGGTAAATCTGTTGGAATGGTGTTTGGGAGGAGGGGTGATGTTGATACAGCTGCCCTGCTAATGAATAACCATGCATCGTCGTTGTCGCGAACTTTCATTAATTTGGAGTAGAACTAGCACGACCTAACATACAATGGCCACATGAGAAAGGTCTGCAGCGAATTCTGCAGAGCAGCTAAGGTGGTGCTACACACCTTTAGCCTCGCATCTTAAGAATGCATACTTCAGCTTCGCAAGGCTTGTGCTGCTGGACTCTGCAGCATTGCTTAAGGTGGTGCTACACACCTTTAGCCTCGCATCTTAAGAATGCATACTTCAGCTTCGCAAGGCTTGTGCTGCTGGACTCTGCAGTATTGCAACTTGTGTCGACTTCCGGAAAGTAAGGCTGCTCCGGTGCCACTTTTCACGATACTGGTTCGATACCGGTGCCCGTTTACCCGGTTCCGATCCCAGTACCGGTACTATTGGTCATGTGCCGATGCCGATACCAAGCTGGTGGCAATGCCGATGTCAAACGATAACTTAATCAACAATACAGAGAGTGTTGATACGTCAATAATTTAATGGTGTAACTAATGTAACACTTTACAAAAGAATTGTTTGCTTAACAATTTGTAGCTCAACATGCAATTTTTTTTTCAGTGTTGACTGTAAACATTTTATACTTATAGGCCTTTCCTTTACTGACTTAGTTGTATGCTAAATAATTTCTAAATATTCTATTAAGAAACTTATAGGTTGCTTAATTTTTAGTAGCGTTGGGAAAAATATGCCATATTAATGATATTAGTCATTTATGAAAATGCCGATTCTGGAAAAAAACAAGCCGATGCCGGTACTTTTTGCGATACTTGTTAACCCGGTGCCGAACTGATACCGGTACCAGTGGTACCTGCAGCCGGTCCCAGTACCAGTATTGGTATCTGCACAGCCTTACCGGAAAGTCATCGGTGTCATCGTTCATCACGGCGTTATTAGAAGGTTTCAACACATTAATCCTGCTGTGACGGCAAGATATTCATACTTGACCTTGCAGTGCGTATGAAAGGCCCTGTGGGGAACTATGCTTGCCTCGGACAATCTGCTTGGGAAGACGTGTAGGGGTGGTTGCAAAAGGACTATTGTCACTTGCGTGGCTAGTATGAAATTTGGTCACCAATGGATCTAAGAATTTTGCGGTATGTGCCCATGACTATGTTCAGGGCATGGCAGTCATGCAAGATTCTGAGGACTGTCTGCTGTTCTAATTACTTTTGAACTGTGATTGCCCCTCACTGTTTTCATTCTCAACTTGTAGGCATTTTGCTTTTTATTCAATATATTGTACCTGGAGTACACAGCTCATATAAGATAATTGGTTTGGTTTTATTTATCGATCTTGCAAAGGCATATGACACGATTCCTCTCAACAAACATGTTCACGGCCTGGCTGCTGAAGGCATCGGGGGAAAACTTGTTGATTGGATTCGCGACTTTTTGTCCGCTTGATACTACAGATGTTCAGTTGAGGGAGTTCTGTCCGAGTCTTTAACAGTACTTAGCGGGACACTGCAGGGAAGTGTGTTGTGTCCACTGTTATTATTTATCATGTTCATCAAATCCCTTCCTGCAGTATTTCAGTTGACTACGGCGTTTTTATGGACGATACTGAACTCTTTGCACCCTCAAACACACCTGAAACCATTGCTATCCTCCCAAGACGCAATTCATCACGCTACAAACTGGGTGGAGGATGAATATGAATCCAAATAAAAACAAGTGCTGTTTTCTCAGATCACACAGCCAACACCTACATATAATTTATACCCTTGGCTTCAATAGACTGCTCAGGACAGGTCCTTACAAAAGGATCAGGGCATCATTATTGATGGTGATCGTTCCTTTTGTACATATATCCAAACAATTGTTGCGAAAGCTTACGCAATGCTTGCTACAGTTCAGAATACCTTTGCCGAGCTTCAACCAAAGATTCTTAAACTTGTAGGCTTGTGAGAAGCATCATCGAATATGCCAACTAATCGTGGTGGTTCAGACTTGAACGCGACAAAGACAGAGATGTGCCATAAAGAGTCATTGGTTTACCCAACCTTTCGTAGAGTGAACGCTTACGATGACTCTCACTCTGTCTTATCGACGTGCTTGTGGAGATCTTATCTTCGCACATAAGTCTATTATTCTTCTAATCCAGTTGAGAAATCTTGGCTCGTCGTCACTAATGACTTTAGGACCAGAAACCATGGTGCTATGGTTGTGAAACAACGATGTTGGGCATTAGTACAACAGTATCAATTTTCTTTCAGTGTTTACAACCTAAGGAAAGTTGCCGCCGGATGTGATGATATCCTCTTAAGTTCTCAGATTTAAAAAAATCTTATCACACAGTGTTGCCTTCTCTCATTAAAACCTATGGCTATACAGATTGGTGCTATAGTTCGGAATACTCGACATAAGCTTTCTGATGAATCTTCATTTAAATCAAACCTAATTTGAATACGTTTTGGAAAATACGTATTACGAATACACGAATATACGAATACGTTTAAGTCAAACTAAAAAAAAACTTTTTTGGCAGTTAGTGTTTAATGAAATTCCCAAAATGTTGCCTTGCAAGTTCTTCTAAACAAGTGTACAAGTGCAGTTCCGCTGTTAAAATATTGAATATTTTGGCATGCTATGTTTGGATTGTCTCCATTTGTTTGCTTTATTTATTGCTATAAACTTTTTGCTTACTTCGTTATTTGGTGTTAGTATCGATCACAGTATAAGTATTCGTACAGTATCAGTTTCTTACTACCTGCAAATACTTACCTTCAGTAATTATGCTAAAATCACTATTTTACGCTTTCGCTGCTCATTTTTTAAATAAAAATCCCCATTTTTATGTTTCCCTTTAAACTTCTCTCCACTACCGCCTGGCGCGCTACCTCTCCTTTCCAAGGTCGGCGCCATCTTGTCTGATCCCATCATCACTTTTTGAGCACAGTCACGGTGGATGGACGTGCGTTGCTTCGCTCCATTTTTTCTTTTGTGTTGAGTTTTTAATTGGGACCATGCAACGGCCTTTGATCGTGTCGACGATCACTTATGCCAAGGTTCATGAATCTTACGTTGAAGACTACAGGATGCTCCAGGGAACTTCGTGTGTTGTTGTGTGGGAAGATGTAGTTGTTTCATTGTGGGGTTCTGCGAGTAACGCTGGTCTTAGTAAACCGCCATGAAGTTAAACATCGGGGAATCCGTTTAGAATTAACTCAACCGGAGGTAATGAGAGGTCGACAATTGCGTTCGATAATTTGGTGAGTACTGTTTCTAGTTCGTACTGACGATCTTTTACAGCCAGGTTACGTGCATTGTCATTATGGCACACGTCGGATTGAACAAAGTAATGGCCAACGAGGGCTTTCCCGGGTTCGTTCGGAGCCTGCAACACGCGGCCGCGATTAGGCCTAACCGCACTCTGGAAATCTCGTGAGTAGTCGAGCGTGTGGAGACGGGATTCACGACTGATTAAAGTTAAAACTTTATTAAATAAATTTGGTTTGGGCTTCGTTGTTAACTGCCTTACTTTTCTTTTAGGGAATTGTTTTTTTTTTTTACTTAACTCTTAAAGATCATGAAAGGCAGGTTGACCGACGGCACCCCGTCACACTGCCACTTATACATCGGTTGGTTAAACATACTTGGTCTATTAAATAACCTGCGTGGAGTTTACCTTTTCCCTTTTGTTTTTAGACCGTAAAGCTCTACCATGGGGTTAGTGATGTTGAGTGATGTTCATGGTAAATAGTGCGTCATAACGATAAGATGTCGCCAAATAATATTAGTAGTTGTCGCCAGCAGAAGAGCGTTAATTTTAAAAGAGTACCAGTATTTAAAAAAAAAAAAAAATAAATAAAGCCTGTATCGTTCCTGCCGTAAATCTCCGAGAAAAGGAGTAGGTTATAGGAACGATAGCACTAGTAAATAGCTATCTCTTCCCAGCCGTAAATCACCGAGAAAAGGTGTAAGGTCGTAGGAACGAGAACACTGGTAAATAGCTATATCGTCCCTGCCGTAAATCTCCGAGAAAAGGAGTAGGTAATAGGAACGAAAACACTAGTAAATGGCTTTCTCTTCCCAGCCGTAAATCACCGGGAAAAGGTGTAGGTCATGGGATTGAGACCGAGATCCGGCGACAGGGCACATATGATTATGAATGCGTGTATGTCGCCGGACTGTAGGTTGGCATGGGACATGTTGACGGGTTCCGCAGCGACACAACCCTCGCGTCAAAAGTGTCGTGTCGTGTCGCCATCCTGTCGTGTCGTGTCGCCATCGTGTCGTGTCGTGTCGCCATCGTGTCACCTGTACAAACATTCTTGTTGCCAGTGGTATGAGGTTAGTAAAGTGGGATTTTAGGAAGGTTCCCCCCCCTCCTTTTTTGCCTTCGACTATCTTCTCTTCATTGGGTCCATAGGCTGAGTGGGGGGTGAAAATATGCCCCTTTGGGGAATTGGCCGCTATATGCGGTCGAACGGGGTCACTATGCCCAATTTTTTCGCCTTGGAACCAGGGCACTTCAGTGGCTTGTGCAGGGGCTTATGGTTCAAAACATTGGGGCTGTTTGCAGGAGGTACTTAGTTCAGTCGTTGTACACGTATCTAAGTAACCCTCTCCATTCTCAATAGATTAGCTTGGCGAATCAATATTAAGTTAGTGACGTGGAATTAGCCATACTTGCAAAATCAGCGACTTGCGGTGGTAGATTTGGTGTATGGCAAGTGAACTGCGATCTTAGAGGAGCGTGTAAGTTTGACTGGCCAAGTGTTTCTACTACAGTGACATTCACGAGGTAACCCAAGGCTGTCGTCAAGGTTTGTTCCCTTGCGAGTAACGCCACTGCTACTTATCTGGTATATGTCACACACGCTTTTCAAGCGGGATGACAGTATTTTGATAGAAGGAATGCCCCTGGAGTGTGAATGTTGTTGGCGGAAGAACTGTGGAAAGAATTCGAGGTGCAGAAAAGGCACGAACGCTTGAACTATGTTCGCTGGAAATTTCGGAGAACTGCTGGATTTCACTAAAAAATGGCTTGCCAACGTTGTGAAGGGCAGTGAGAATTTGAAGAATCCTTGGGAATTTTTGTGTGGATTAAGGAATCATTAGTACATGCACATGTACAGGCCAGGTTCCGTCGTGGAGAGTTGATCAGCACTTTTTCTCCTGCATTTACAACAAATTTGTCGTAATTAACACTTGTTGTACACTCAGGCATGAGACTGCCTTCAAGAAGAAAAGTCGGAAGGATCTAAATAATATGCCACACGGACGATTGCTAGTGAAAGCTAATTTTACATGTTAAAATTATCGTATTCACCATCACAGTTTGATGGGTTGTGTCGTAACCTAAGTTACGTCGTGAGAGACTTGATCAGTACTTGGAAGGAGGGACGTCAGGCAGGCTGGAGGAGTGTGTGGGTTGACATGAAAACCGAGTCTCGACGCATGTCGAGCGACATTGGAGACAAAGGAGCACTTTGGACCAATGCGTCAAAATGAATCACCTCACCCAGTCTCATCGCAGGACTAACGACAATGAGGAGAGATACAGGAGGCATGGAGAGCTGTCTCCTAGTCTCGTTGCAGGTCTAGCACACGGAGACTATGGAACGTAAGGGGACAAGGAGTAAAAACACCTTGTATCTCCCAAGTCTCGGCACATGCCTATCGCCATTGGGAGGACTGGGGGAAAAGGCAAGGACCTCTACCCATCCAGTCGCATATCTAAAGACAGAGACAAGGATACCAACATGTCTTCTCATCTCTTATCTAGTGGCAAGGAGACATATCATTAGGAGTGGAGTACCCTAGCAAAGGGAAGCGGATAACTAAGACTAAGACTAGTAGGGATCCGGCTAATACACTCCTGGTGGTCATGCGTAGTCACGCGCATCACACATCCAGAATGCACCCGAGAACAGGCTGGAAGGATCGGGAAGTGAACCGATGATGGAAACACAAGTTAAGTAGTCTAGTTTGTCCTAGCTGCTTGTTCAGCAACAAGGGGACACGGACTTGGGTTTGACGTTATGGCTCATCTCTCTGTACTGCCACACGACTAAAACAGCAAGGACGTATTGGGAGGCATGAGACAAGGAAACGAACCTCTTGTCTCGCCGCATGCCTTGTGCTAGTGAATTGGGACGTAGAGACGAGATGGCTCGTCTCTCCCAACCCGATGACAGGCACAGGCATTGTGACCTACACCTCGTCTCACCCCTTCGTGTCGCATGTCAAGCGACATAGGGGGGAGTGATTTAAAGAGACAGGGAAACTTGCATCAGAACCAGTGTCTTACTGTGTCTAGCTACTAGGAAATAAGAGCCGAGAGCGCCCAGTCAAGGTGCAACGTCGAGAGGTAATGAACATCGTCTCGTTGCATGTCTTTTTAGGATGAAAGCGTCTCCTAGGAGGAAAACGCCTAACCTCGCCCGGTATCGTAGCATGGCTTAAGCAGTGCGACAAACATCTGCAGGAATTGCGAGGGGAAAGAACTTGGGCGTTGGGAAGGTGGTGGAAAGGACCTTAACATCAACATACTGGAGTGGAGGCAGGTCAGTTGTCCATCCAGGTATAGGGAGAAAAACTTCGGGACCAAACCATAGGAGGCATGAGTGGCAATGCCACAGCGGTAGCCTATGTACGGAAAGGTAGAGGAACGCTCTCTAGGTCCCTTGTGGCAATAACTCGGAGCTCTGGAAAAGTGGGGCGGTTCATATCAGTCTGGCTCCCCGCCACATTGCAGGGAACCTCAATGTGGGGGCGGAAGAATTATCAGGGGGTGCCCAAACCCCATCAAAGAATGGATGTGAGATCCAGGGGTATCGTCGTTGGGGATACCAGACAATGTTTGTTTGCGACACCTTTTCAGTGCACACCTGCACTGTTCAAGTCCCCATTCCCAGAAGAGGAGGCTTGGGCGACAGATGCTCTTTCGATAAGCTGCAATGGTATATGCGCATACCGGTTCACACCATTACTAATCCTACAGAAGGTAGTCAACAAGTTGCGGAGTGGAAAGGGACTGTTCATCCTCATTGCACCAGGGTGGCCAACAGCACCATGGTTCGCAGGGATCATGGAGCTTCGACGAGAGGACGCGATGCCACTCCCAATCACACCTTCACAGATACTTCGCAGAAGCGAGGGTTCAAGGCAGACGTAGCCTTTAGAATCTTATAGGTCTAACAGGAGTCCACGTAGATACACTTGGAAACAGATCACGGAAATGGATCGAATGAGGTGGAGCAAACGACCGCGGCCCTTGCAAGCTAGGTTTCGTTTGATTAGCATCGTTCTTTTCTTGACTCTTTCCCAAAGTCCTATCCCCGAGTGCCATAAAAGGAGAACGGTCGACTGTTAGTTTGGTACTGGCCTGCGTAGGAGACCGACTTGACATTAAACAATTCCGTGATCACGAAGTTGATGTCAGCATTCGGGAGGGGCCGAACAAGGAGAGACTCTTCCCTAAGTGGAACCTACCATGGTTCTACAAAGCCTTATGAACCGGCAAAAACAGCCCCGTTGAAGTTCCTTACCAAGAAAATGGTATTTTTATTGGCTTTAGCCACATCAGCACACCAGAGTGAGTTGGCAAGTCTGACGAGAAGACGGTCATATCCGGTTTGCAACTGGTGGTTTCAAGGACGTCGTCTACACATTTTCAGTTTATTGGACTGTAGACTGGGCATGAAACCCACGCTATTGTCATTCTAGGCAAACTTGTACATCCCAAGGATGGGGAGAGCTTGCAATGGCCTGTTACAGCCCTGCGGTTTTATTAGACACAGCCCTACGGGTATTAGACAGTAGACTGGGCGTGAAACCCACGCCAATGTCATTACAGACACTTGGCAAACTTGTGCATCCCAAGGAAGGTGAGAGCTTGCAATGCCCGGTTACAGCCCTGCGGTTTTATTAGATAAAACCACACCTAAAACTCCCAGTGCTTCATAAGTCGAGAGACTGGAACCCCCGACGCCTTTGTTCCTGAATGTGGGCAAGGATCGGGAGCTGGTGTTGCGTTAGGGAGTAACGTCGTTATAAAGGGGTAAGTGGGTTTGTGCTGTTATTGGGATAGCCAACGAGAATAACCCAATTTGGTTCGAGTTGTCAGCTGAGTTGAGGGCACTAGTGGCGCCCTGAACAAACTGCTGCGGAACACCTCTGCAGGAGATTGTATCTGCATGCTCGTGGAACCACCAGCACACATTCATTAAACATTACCTCTGTGAAACTAGTAGGGTCGAATGGGGAGACCGCCATCAGGCGTCGTGTAGTAACAGGACAGACGTTCTGAGGTGGTGGAGGAGACGATGAGGAGGTGCCCCTCGTTTGTAAGTGGGTAAACTTCCCTGAGTCAGGAATTGTCTGTCTTGCTTGTGTGAATATGCATCTCCTGGGTTCAGTGGGGGATAACCCCACCACCTGAATGACAAATTCAGCATAATTACTGAAGGTAAGTATTTGCAGGTAGTAAGAAACGATAATTTTAACAGGTAAAATTAGTTTTTACTAGCCTAAAATACTTACCTTCAGTAAGAACCCAACCCGCCTCCCCGCATTCACTGAACCGGAGAGTTCAAAAAGTGATGATGGGATCAGACAAGATGGCGCCGACCTTGGAAAGGAGAGGTAGCGCGCCAGGCGGTAGTGGAGAGAAGTTTAAAGGGAAACATAAAAATGGGGATTTTTATTTTAAAAATGAGCAGCGAAAGCGTAAAATAGTGATTTTAGCATAATTACTGAAGGTAAGTATTTTAGGCTAGTAAAAACTAATTTTACCTGTTAACACTTTCACGCCTAACCTTTTTATTTTGAACTAGCATTACAGCCTGACCGATTTTAGCATTTACCAAAAATATCATTTCAAGCTGTCCAGTGGAGCTCAAGAATTTAAAATATAGTCACTTATCTCAGAAAAGTATGCTTTAAATGGTGATGCATTTAGAAATTTTTTACACGAATTAGTACTGGCACAGTAAGCAGCGAAACACTGTTGACAAACTCACAAAAACGCAAAAGTTCAACATTATTGGCCGCCATTTTGTATTCAGCTAAGCAAGGCACCTATACAACTTCCAACAAACACCATTTCACACAGCTCAGACTAGTCAGTGCTGCCATCTAACGACTGATATGTGCACTAAAAACATTACCTAACAACATTGCGTGAAGAACGATGGACGTACTGGTACGTTGACTTTAGCATGCACCCCCAAACATTCAGGACGTACTGGTACGTCCATAGGCAGCTGTGCAAAATTTCAAAGGACGTACTAGTACGTCCATAGGCGTTAAAGTGCTAAAATTATCGTATTTAATCAAAAGTACCGGTATTTAAATCGGTAGGTAAACGAGACACGGATCTGGGAAAAAGGGGTGACTGGCACTGCGTTAGTTTTACTTTCGTTATCCTTGTTTCATTGAGGATGTGTCATTTTGATGTAGGCTAAGTTTGTTCAAGCACAGGCTGAACTATTCAATGATACATGCACTCCTCAGGCCCGAAATATTCCGTTAATGAAGGTTTTATTGTGGTTGATAATATTTTAATTTCATCTTTCGACTCACTATCACTGAAAAATGTTTGACCTACATATTTTTGGGGGGAGCCTTGCAGGAGGCTACAATAACTAATAAAACATAAAAACCGAATTAGGTTCTAATTGGGGTTAGGTGCAATTGTCCACATTTAGTGGTTTATCTTACGTTATATGCTGAAGTCTCGGAGCAAAAATGAGAGCTGAAGTAAAAGTGGTGGAGTCAACAATTCATTGTATTGAGCAAAGTCATTGTTGTATATTGTGGTAAGCCACAAAATGAGAGCGAAGTAAATGGTGATAGAGTCGACAGTAAAGGTGGTAGAGTCGACGTTTGTTGAGCAAAGGCACTGTTGTATATTGTCGTATACCAAAAGGTGAAAGCTGAAGCAAATATGTTAAAGAGTCTATGACTGTTAAGAGTCTAGCTTGGAAAGCCGACCACTAGATGTCACCAACGTCCGGACATACAGATTGCTCAAGAGAATGTGGGAAGGAAGGGGGATAAGTAGGTCGGGGGGGGGGGCAGTATTTAACTACCCGTCTCTAATCAACTATACATAACAAAGGGTGTGAAGGATAGGAGAAGAACGGTTAGGTTGGAGGAGGAGGGGAGAAGAGGAGGGAAGGGAAACGGGGATGGAAGAAAGATTACCCGTCTTAATAAACGTTCAGTCAACATAGAGAAAATGCCAGGTGAAACAAAACCACAGATTGAAAAAAGGAAAACTACCCATCATGCCAAGCACCGAATGAACACTGGGAAACTAAACCTCACGTGATGCCGGGTTCTATCGGTAGTCGACTAGAAAACTGATCTTAATTTTTGTTTTCTATTTTCAGAAAGACTGGGCTGAAGGCTACCAGCTGGCAGCTGCCATGAATTTCAAGTACCCTCAGTTTACGGAAACTCCCTTGGCCAGCATTGTGACGCAGGCCAGCAAGGAGGGCATTATTATTCTGAAGGACATGTTAAAATGGAACCCGGCCAAGAGGCCAACTGCTGCACAGGTGAGAAAAGGCTTTTTTAAGCCGTGTGTAGTGATTTCTCAAGTTTTTTCTTAAGCCTTCTTCAGCATGTAGTAAAGGTTAAATAAACTTCCACAAAGGCTTAAATAAAGGCTACATGAAGTAAGTGATGTTGTGCAGAACGTTTTGCAGATTTCTGGCTTTGTGACTAGTTCATTCTCAAGTTTTAAATCAGTGTTTTGGCTTAAGGAAATTGAATCGATTGTTAAATTCTTTAGAAATTTAATTTTACAAAAAAAGTTGCAACACACATGCTGAGGAAATAATGCACACATCTCGTCATTAAACAACATCTTAATGAAACTGTCCTAGAGTCTGCGTCACTACATCACAAGGGTAGGTTTGTTTTTTCTATGCCATTGCTGAAAATGGAAATAGAGGGGGGTTTGTAGACTGCATTCGTAAAGTAGTCTGGTTGGTTGAAGAAGATTTTGCGTAATAAACAAGCCGGAGCAACTGCTCGCAAGGTGCAAGCAACGCTTCCTAGGAATCTCCTTTTGTTGTCGTTAGTTTTTGATAGCGTATAGGCCTACATTTTGAGTGTTGGGTTCCTGAGATTCAAAAGCTATAAGCATGTCGCCTTGCTAGAGCGCTTTGAGATTTTGTTTTCATTTTTACTTTCAATCGGGTTTTTGTATGACCGGATATGTTGGACCATTTCTCTTACCGCCACATTTTCTGTACTCCGTGAAAACATGGCGTCGTAATAAAAGTCACATGTCTTAGCCTACTCTACGCACAAATTATGATGTATCAACTACCTGTCTGCGCAAATAAAAGCTAAAAACTACACGTTTTCCCTACTGTTTGATGTCATCAACTTCCCCATTACTGGTTTTTCAATGTAGATATAATTTTGACAAAATTTGATATTCTGAACGTGTATTTTTGATTTATTAAGTTCAGTGTCGTCATTTTATAACCTTCATTGATTTTAAGTTGGTGAGGTCGTCATAACTGATGTGAAATTGCTTTTGTTTGAAAATAATGCTTGGCTCGACTATTGTAACTTCTAAACCGCTTATCTCTAACCATGAGCCCCAGTTGGTTCGTTCGTGGCACATGTACCTTGAGCGCCTTGTGGCCTGCTATTGTAGCCAGTCGTTCATTTCAACTAAGGAGCGACGACGCTGTTGTTGAGCAGTTTTTTTAGTCCAAGGTTGGCATATATGACGTCTTTAGGTAATGCAAATAAACTTCTGTGGTGTGCGGGCAGATTGCAAATTAAAGCATTGGGCAACCAGACGTTTTATTTTATTCAACTACAGTATCCACATTGCTTTTAGATTTAAATCATCCTGTAGATCTTAGTCAGCCAAACAAAAAACAAAAGTAGCCTGTGTTCATATGCTGTTTATGTCATCTCCTGGTTGAACTTTTTGTTGTAACATAACTTTTCAGTGGTTTATGGATAGAGGCTTGAAATTTGCACTGTTCAAGAGCCTTCGAATGGTACTAATTTCAAGTCCACAGTATTCAAGTCAATCTTCAGTTATTTAACAAGACATTAAAAAAAAAAAAGACACTTAAAAAAAGCAAGAACTTTGGTCACAATCTAAATCAAGCCGGTAAAGGCACACCTTGAGAACCAACAATTACGGAGGGGTAGTTCAACAAAGAAACGTGCAGGCGACCAGTTTTGAATGATTAGGAGAGCGGCCAACATCTGGTGGCCAAAATATTCTAGCTCTTGGCAGGAGTACATACTTACGCCAGAGTCGGGGTGGTTTTTTTAGGGAATAGTTTTCTGTGCGGACTGTGCTACTTATTCTGCATATTATCAGCCAAGTGCTAGTACCATTAACTGGGAACAGTGTAACGGAGCCTATCCTCGAATCCTTAGGGGGGGCTAAGTAAGGTTATTGTTACGTGGCATGGGACACCTCTACAAGGCTGCCACCACCTGTTCTAATTCAGGACGACTGTCGTTACGTTAAATATCTGCTAATTCATATGGAGTAAAACCAAAACGAAATTTTAGAAGAAACGAATGCATGATTTATTGACATTCGAATCAGAATAAATAACAGTTACATTTATTTGCAAATAACAACGACAGTTAACTTCAAAGTGTTTAGGCTAGCAATGCAGAAACTCAAGTGTACAATCCTACACTGGAACCATTTTTGAAGTTTAACGACGGTTTTAACTGGGATTTCCAATTAAATAAAACGAGTAAAGTTACTAAACTGAGTATGTTTAAATAAAACAACTGAAGGATTAATTTCTCATTTATAACTTGGGGCGGGAAATTAAATTAGCCGAAGCTAATATCTGGGTTTTAAAGATCCCGTAAACTTAAAAGTAAGGGTTTCTTACACTTCACATTTGGAATAGAAATTAAACCTAACAAACTACTCCCTCACTGCAATTTACGTTGAGTTAATATTAGGTAAAAGAGGGACCTCTCTCCTAGACGTTCTAGCTCACAGCCATAACCCCCATTACCACCACATAGCTACGATAGTTACCAATACATATGGTCTGCAACGTGACTTCTTCTAGTCTTCCATCTTCCACACTAGTTCCTACACAAAACGGCATGGCTGCTCCGAGCCAAGTGCCACGTCTCAAGCTGGTCGAGTCAGTTGTCTAAGCGAGTCTTTCCACACCCCAGCTATCTTATACCACTCTAGCGCAGACCTGTAGGAGAGCGAGGGAGGAAGGGGGGGGCATTCTAAAACATCTGGAAACGAAACTTTTTTTTTGGCCACCGAAACCCCAAACTCAGGCTGCGCGTGCTCATCTCTCATTGGCTGCGAGCGGTGGAGCAACGCAATTCTACTGGTGTGCCCAGAATCCGTCTAGAACAATAGCCTAATGTCGGCCCATGCTATTTACAAAGTGAAATGCGCTGACATTAACCTTTGAATATCTTAAAACATTTAGATGGGTCGATTCCTGGCGTTACCAGCTACAATAGTAAAGCTCGGAATTTAAAAACGGGTAATTATTAATGAAACTACAGCTAGTTGAAATCCCGCTACACTGCCAATACAATTTGGAAGGCAACGCTGTTTCTGCGTTGCCGGACACACGTTTTGGGAAAAGACTTTGGATGGTTCCAGTGAAGTAGGAATTTTTTTATTTATTTATTTAAAATAGTCGTAGCACCATAAGGCATTAGAACGACATCTAAAATAAAAACAAACAACTCCAATACAACTATGTATCAGAGTGGCTGCACCGTATTGCAGTATGCTGAGCGACCAAACTCGTGTTGAATGCAATAAAAGTTTGATTTTGCACAGTGTCACTTGTTAAATCTTTCCAGTCACAGATAGTTTTTGGAAAAAAAGACCTGGCCAAAACATTTGTTCTGCACTGAAATCTTCTGATTTTCTTAACGTGATCATGCCTCCCAATGTAGTCAGGGCAGACAAGGTAGTCAACAGGATTCAAAATTGTGTCCCTGTGGACAATCTTATGTAACAGTCCAAGTCGCCGGTCCCTTCTGCAAACACACGAAGGCTGCCATCCTAAATTGTTCATCATGCCGGACACGCAGGCACCATAAGTGAATTTATTAAACACCATTCGGGTAGCACGACGCTGCACGCCTTCAAGAGCATCAATTAAAAATTGAGTACCTGGGTCCCAGACTGCACAGCAGTAGTCAAGTTTAGATCTAACCAAAGCATTAAAAACTAATTCTCTGGTGCGTGGTGGAGTGCCATGAAGTACACGGTTTATGAACCTGACTTTGGCGTTTGCGTCGGCACAAAGACTCAAAATATGATCATTCCATTTCAGCTTGTTAGTAATTTGTACTCCCAGAATAGACAGTTTATCCACTACCTGAAGAGTATCTCCACCCATAGTGTACTTTGGAATAACCACATTTTTATTTCTAGAAACTAATAAAACTTTGGTCTTGCTAGCATTCAGATTCATTTTCCACTTGATGCACCAGTCTGTGATACGCTCCAAATCATTTTGTAAAATATCTCTATCCATAGCCTCAGAAATAATTCTGTACAATGTCGAATCATCCGCGAAGAGTGCCTTATTAGATTCAATGACTTTGGTTCAATGACTTTAATTTAATGTAAATTAAAAACAGAATAGGGCCACTAACGGATCCTTGCGGCACGCCAGATGAGACTGGAGCTTCCGTCGACCTTGCACCATTTACAACCACAAACTGTTTCCTGTCCTGAAGAAATGTACGATACCAGTTGACAATCTGTGCAGACGCACCGTAGCTTTTAAGTTTCAGAAGTAACAGGTCATGAGGCACTGAGTCGAATGCTTTAGCCATGTCTAAGGCTACAAGGTCAACGGTAGCTGCTTCGTCAAGTCCAGTAGCAATGCCGTGTATCATATCTAAAAGCAATATCTCACATGATGACCCTTTTCGGAATCCAAACTGTCTCTGAGAGAGAAGATTGTTCCGTTCAAAATGTGCTACAAGATTGCTAACAAGTACATGCTCCATCATTTTGCAGCAAATAGAGGTCAGCGATACTGGACGATAGTTGCTTACAACATTCCTCTTTCCAGTTTTATGCAACGGCACAACAGCAGCAATCTTCCAGTCTTCTGGAACCATTCCCTTGTTCAAACTTTGCTTAAAAATATGCAATAGATATCTTGCACTCATTGCTTGTGTCCTTTTCAGCATGCAACCACAATGCCGTCTGGTCCCGCTGCTTTACTTACTTTGAGGTTTGAAATAAGGTTCAAAATACCTGTGTAGGCTATGTCGATGTCTGGCATAAAATCGGCGCACCTGGATGTCAAAGGAGGTGTTAGGTCTCCTACATCTGGCTTCGTAAAAACAGACTCGAAGAAACTATTAAATTTATTTTCACGTTCGGTATCGTCAGAAACAAGTGTACCATTGTGCGAAAGCATGGCTGGAATGCCACATTCCTGTCTATTTGTTTGCTTAACATATGCCCAAAATCGTTTCGGGTTCTTTGAAAAAGTATGCCCCAGGTTCTCCATGTATTGTTGCTTTCTTTCTTTAAGCAACTTTTTAACAATTTTCTGATGGTCGTTTGCTTTAGCCCACACTTGTGCAGATCGACATTTCCTTGCTTGTTGCCTCAGTCTCCTTCACTTCCTAACTGCTCTTTTTATTTTAATATTTACCCAAGGCTTGTCTTTAGAAGGTGTTGTATGAGCACGCTGCGTGTATTTATATACAGTTTGCATAATATCTTTCTTGAAAACTAACCAGTTTTCTTCAGTGGATCTTCCGGCCGCACATGTAGCAAAATTAACGTACAGATTTCCAAGAACATAGTTTATCTTGGACCAGTCAGCTTTATCATAACGCCACACATGACTTCCTTCTTCTTTTCCACGTTTGATGAAAGATGCTGGTAATACCACCCGAACACGTGAGTGATCCGACACCCCCGTTTCAACAGGACAGACTCCATTGCACATGTTAACGTGGTGAAAAATAAATCAAGACAGTTTTCCCCTCTTGTAGGTTCATGAACAAAATCTGTTCAAGGCCAAATTCGTCCATCATTCTTTGAAGGGCATCAGGTTTAACAGACGCGCACGAGTTTCTCCACTCTTCGTCGTGCCACTTTAAATCTTGAAGGTTAAAATCACCTGCAATAACCACATTACGACAATTCCTATGCAACATTTTTTTAGATTGTTCGTAAAGTACATCAATTGCATCTTTATCTTCTTGTCCCCTATAGACACAAGCAAACCAAAAAATCTCACTAGCAATGGTCACCTTACACCAACAGATCTCAGACCCCTCTGAATTTTCAACAGTGATTTGTTCACTTTCCAACGAATCTTTGACTGCAATCAAAACACCACCAGCTCTGCTTTGTCTATCTCTTCTATACACATTGTAATTCCTAGGAAACCAGCAGTATGTCTGATCTTCTTCATTCAGCCAAGTTTCGGTGCACAACAAAATGTCAGGCATTTTACTAAGTAGCAACTCGTTGAGCTGCAATTCCTTGTTCCAAATGCTCCGAAAAATTTCAAGTAAAACAACTAATTCACTATGAGTTACAGATTCGCAGGAGGCTGATCGCTGGCTGTTGTGTGAGTTTGCTTTGTTGGCTGGAGGGTTGCATTCCTCTTCACTATTTTCCCTCCTCTTAGGATGAGGTCTGGGTCGATTTTTCTTCTCTTGCAGCTGCCGTAACAAGTTTTTTGTTTCCTCGCGTTCGTGTTTTGACTTGTCCGGAGAGATAGCTGTTTGTTTAGCTGCAGGAGCAATTGTGAAGTTTCTACATCTATATCCTTTACTTAGGAATAATTCCTTTTCAGATTGGTTTTCAAACCGCACAGGTAGGTTTCCCTGCTCTTCACAGGCGGTTTCCCTGCTCTTGTTTTTTGCCTAGTCGGTGAAACTTTACAACATTTACTTTGTCAGTAACGTCCAGGTTTCCACAGATTTGCTTCATTAGATTGAGATCGTGTTCAATCCTCTTTTCGTTTTCGGTATCGCCACTTTCAGGAACATTGTGTATAACAGCATTCATTTGCGTTTTTCAATTTCTTCCATCTCTTTGGCTACTAACGAAGAACACATGTCAACAGTCACTACCTTGCTGCTTGTCTTTCCAACTCTTTTTTTCACAACAGTTGAATAGCCTGCATCTTCCTTCCCATTATCATTGTCGACCTCATTAGGCTCTTCTTTAGATTGTAGGCTAACCAGCTCTTGCAGGTCTTTAACTTGTTGTTTAGTGTATTGCAAGTCTAAACACGTTGCAGACAATTTATTTGCCAGCTCTTCATTATTTTCAGCAAGGCGTTCCACTAACTCAGTCAATACAGCGACCCTGCTTTCTAATTTCCAGGGCCTACAAACGAAAGTTAGGCCCGACTTTTTTACTTGCTCGAATGGTACATCAATCCCTGTATCAGCAAACACAAAATATTTCTTGCATTTTTCACATTCAATCTCTTCTGTGACGTTTGGTTTACCATTTTTCCTCGTTTTTACTGGCTTAGAGTCGTCTTTGGTTCCAACAATCTGAACTAATTGCTCTTGGTCGTCTTTCTTTTTTGAGTTTCGTCCACCCGCCATACCGGAAGTGAGTTCTCAGTCTTACGGTCAAGCAAAAATCACTAAAAGCTTCGTTTTAACATGACACGTCAAATTGAGTCAACAAACTCAAGAAACATTCATAATAATGCTGTGCTTGAAGATGCAGTTTGATGAATAGTAAAAACAAAAATACTTTCTTGATTTCTGTAGAGATCAGGAGACCACGTGCGTGAACACTGATCTCTATTCTCTGCACTTTTGCACATTTGTATTTACATATCATGGTAACCAGGCTTTCCACAAAACTGCAGGATAAAAATATATTTTTATGTTTATTAAAGGGATAAAAATCCATTTCTGGTTTAATAAAGCATTGGTTCGTTACCGTATGTGACTCGGCACTGCTCACACAAGGAGCGGATACTACCATAACAAGAGATGCTAGGGATCCCGGCTAACGATCCTGGTAATTAATAAAGTTGTATTCAATATTAAAATACCAAACCACGAAAGGTACAACAACCATTTCGGACAAAGCAAAGTTTTTACCATTAAAATAAAGTACCCGGTGATTAAGACGACAAAATCACTACTTTAAATTAATAACAAAGCAACTGCCCACTCTTTTGCCAAAGGGGCTGGGGGGGGGGGGGGGTAAAGAGATTAAACTCTGAGCTCCTTCACAACAGCTACCGAACCCATTTAAACTCCTTATGTTAATAACAATGGAGACAAATAACGTAGTACATTTTAGTATGAATAGCTACGTCTTAAAACACTTCATTGTGTAGACTGAGAGTTAAGCCTGTTTTGCTGTGACGTGACTAATTCTCCTAAGGTTGACAGCATGAATGGACTACGAGGCGAAGTTAGAAATGAGAACTACTGAATGCTGTAGCAATTGCAACCCAGTTCTTTGCCGCATAGCCTTATATTTCGAGCCTTGATTCACAGCTAAGAATAGAGTCAATGCCATGCCAAGCCTTTACCATGTCCGTCACCGTTTTTGGTAAAGCAACACTTCCAAACTGAGAGCCCTGCCAGACTTGCCCTCATTTAAACGTTTTGATAAACCTGAGGATTGGGGAATGAATCATGATGATAAAACTGGGTGATTCGGCCTGTTGCAAGTGTTGGGCAGGAAGTCGGTACCGAATTTGTTGTAGGGGCTTCAGCAGGTTGAGTAGTCTTATTGTGTTTTTTTTTTAATGACTGTTTTTAAGCTTTTAAAGCATAGGACAAACTTGTATGGGTAGCTATCAAAGTATCGAGGAAAGTCAGTTTCTCATTTAGGTGAGTGTGTGTACACGTACTGACCCACACCTCACGACGAAACCGAGATATGACGGGACAAACTCTGGTGAGACTTCGTAAGACGGAGCGTTTGCCAACTTGTTGAAAGTTTGATAGGCTGCTTCATTTAATGTAAAAGCCTGCTATGGAGAAAAATGTTGTATGGTGCACGCCGCCAAATTAACGTACCTGAAGTTCTGGGGTTGTAGGGAGAATCATCATCTGTATTGTTAATTTTGGCTTTTGTTGTTTGTTAGATTGAGGTTTTGTTTTTTTAAAAGAACGATGTTGGGCAATGTGGATTTGTTTGTAACATTGTTTATATGTCAGACGTGATTTATTTACTTTTTATTACAGGCTCTAAGATACCCGTACTTCCAAGTAGGACAAAAACTAGGTGTTCAACAACAGTCTTACACTGTTACTCACACCATTATTGATCGTCAGAGCGACAAGGTAAGAAAGGACTACGTTCCCCTGAATCGCTAAACTTACAACTACGTTCATCTTTGAGCTTGTACTGGCTTTTGGTCTGCCCGACTTTTCTACTGGTACCCACAATGTGTGTACTGTATTACATTGTTTTAAACCGTTTGCAAAAAAAAGGTAAATCTACCTGAAATCAGGCATGTCAGTAGGCGACGACCAAGCAACTTACTTTGAAAATGAGCGTCATCATTTTTCCATCTGAGTGACACTACAGCTTTGAAATAAAAATGCCATAACTGGAGACAGAAATGGAGACAGTGACTTGATATTTGATAGGTACATCCATGTCGTATACCGATAATTTTTGCTATTAAAATAAAATGACCAGGGTGGGAATTGTTGTTCAACTTACAGTTATAATTCAGATTACTCCAATAGTCTACAGCTTGCAAATAAAAGAAAAATCGAAGAACATACACGCAGAGAAGGATGTACGCTGTAAAGTTTTGTAAATCTCTGCACCAACGTTATTTTTTCTAGCTAAATGTTTAAATTTGTTATTAACTTAATTTAAAAATTGGTTAAAAAATAGTTGGCACATTTCTGGTTTACACGACTTCCGCCTTCGAGACGTCCCTGTTTTAAACTTGCACGAAAAGAAGGCAACACTCACTAAAACAACAATTATTTTAATTCTAATTAATCAGAGCAGTTGCAAAAACTGAACTCTTAGTTGTAATGCTTTGGTTACCTGACATCTCAAAAAAGTCAAAATTACGCTCACCGAAAGATGGAAAAAGGTCTCCTCAACGAAAATTTGCTAATTTCCGAGCCATGTACACACACATGAACGGATTCTTGGCAACGTTCGCATTTGAAACACGCGCTGTGATACCCACTGTGATTGCGCCTGTTTTTCAAAAGTGAATGTTTGCCAAGAATCTGTTGGTGTGAGTACATGTGTGTCTGCTTCAAGTGTGAAGAAGGTGACTGCGAAACTGCGCTATCGAAAATTTGAACGTTTTCGTTGACAACTTTTCAATCTTTTGGTGAGCTATTTTTTTTGACAAATCCAGGGGCAGCTAGCTAATTTCGCTGCTCTTTTTATATAGCAGCAGTTTTACAAAGAAAGGAATACACTTTACCACCAAACAAAACTGTCCAACGATTCCCATGAAATTTTCGGTGTAGTTACGGTCGTTCACCTTCATCAGCAACAAAATCATAAAACCGGCAACTTCGAAAATGCTGGAGCACTCAAAAGTTCTGAATTCAAACGGCCGCACCGTTGCTCTCCACTGACGTATATACCAACAGTCTAGATACCTCGATCTCAAGTCGCCAGGCCCCACTGCTCATCCAGGGTGCGCGTTAGACCTGGCCCACCTTTTTGTCAAAATTATAGGCCTCGCTGGTGAGGTTCATGCGAGGAACTTTGTTCTTCCTGAACCGGCAGATTGCCAGTGATTCGAGCCAGTGATTGTGCCTCCTGCAAGGAGTTGGAGGCCAATAGCGCTGATGTTTTTTCCCATGCAATGCGATGTTGATGGTTCTTAGCATGTTGTACTATCCCATTCAGTCTTTCGCCTCGTTGAGTGACTCTCAAAGCTCCCGAATCCTCACATGAAGTTGGTGAATCGTCTATCCGATGTGCACACTTTCACAGTCTCAGCAGGGTACACAGTACACAACACTCCTCCTATCTCGCAGATGTGGAGGGAGAGTAGAAACCAGGTTAGGAGTAGGGAGAGGAGCTGAGGAGCAGTTTGTCTACAACGTAGTAACACAGGGCCGCAAAACTGCTAAAAACATTGATCTTTTACACGACCATGCCACCCAAACAGTGATGAGGCAAGCTATTTTGTGCAGCTGGGTCGATGTGCCTCTTACAATGCTATTTAGTGAGCAGAGTTGTTGTCAAATGAATGCTAGCAGTGCCAGGCTTTTAACCCTTGACTATCGCAAATCGCGTTTTAAACGCCTATGGGGTTGTAAAATTAACTTGTCTAAAATTGGGGAGTGGGCGTTAAACACAAGTATTGTACGTTTTCTAAACTAAATTCTGTCCAGGGAGGGAGTTTTCTATCACGGAAAAGATGGCAATAATGCAGTCAGTCATGTCTGCTATCTGGATTCATGTGCTATCTGGATTCCATCTAGCATTAACACAATGTCTTTGATTTCATTTATTCACGAATTTAGGTTATTGTATGGTCTCTCCTCCAAAATTCAACATAATTCGCAGCCAAAACTAATTTCTAACCATACAAACTTTCGGTAGCATGAGCAGTCAAGATCGTGAACAAGATTAGGCCTACGCGATCGGTCATTGACATGCGTGATCTGTATTCTGTCATGTGGAAATGCAATACCTTTATTTCTCATTTATTCGCAAATTTAGGTTATTAGATCTTGTTCCGTCTAATATCTAACATGATTCAAAGTTAAAAATTAATTTCTAGTTGCCTTAAAAATTACCTTTTTTATTAGCATTCTCCTTCTCAAAATGCTGTTCAAACTAGAGAAATTAAAATGAAGAGGACCTTCCGTGTCGCTACCCACTACACAGGTTTCCTGCGCAGCCTCCGTCATATAAAAGTCGAAGCGGAGCGGCTTTGCTCACCTTTTTTTCTCTAGCCGCCGAGCTGTTCACATTGATTCCGCCTCGGTTCCTCGAGCCCTCAATACCGCCGATTCCAATGCCGCGAACCAAAGGAACCCCTAGGGACGGTTCCGCGTCCCACACTCCTCGTTCCGCATCCCCAATGCAGGTTCCACCTACCGTGGACAATGTTGAAATACTGGAACTTACCACGGAGCAGGATTCCTTGAAACAACCGCTTCCACCTCCAAATCCTTTCTTCACTGAACCTTCGCTTCCGTTAGCTTGCGATATCGCAGCTACATCTCCGATTCCATGCAGCCAACCACCCCCAGTACGGGACCTTCGATCCCTTTCCGAGGAACTCTCTCGCACCAAGGAACGCTATGCCTGCCTCAAACTGCAACTCGTGGCTCGGAAGGTTGCTACCAAGTTGGCCTCCTCCGTCGGTCCGCAGCTTACACCTCTGGACTTATTATCTTCATGTTCATCACAATCCTCGATTACCGACCGATCCGCTACTCGGCAAATCAATGAGCCACTTACCTCTTCCCAAGTGCATGACATGATGGATTCCCCTCTTCAAAAATTTAAACGCAAAGTGCCAATATCAGACTACACATCGACATGGCTTGCTTCGGTCCCTAAGCGACACCGATACGCAGTAATCGATGCAGTGCCTTCTGGCGCGACTGTCGATCCGCCTCCGTATCCCAATGTGACTACTCCACCACCGATTCCGCCAGCAATTGATCCTTCAGCACACGAAGACTACGATTTCTATTTTTCACCAGACCCGTCTTTACCTGACCACGATCCGCCTTTAGGGAGATCCTGATCCCTTCGAAATCCCGCTACCGGATTTGTTAAAGACAGTCGAAGGAATCGTCCCAGACTGTATTTTGTATAAACCCTCTCCCAACAAGAATCCGGTATCCAAGAATCGAGACCTCGCCACTGGATTTGGCTTCGGCTTCGGTCATCAGCCTCCCTTACTTGGTCAGGCCACTACACTCCTTACAACGCTCCTTAGAACCGTTGGCGTCCGCCTTAGCAACGGTTCCCCACTCGAACTGGATAAGGATCCGCCTCCACCTTGACCAGGCCGAGAAAATTACTTCTTTCGTCGTATAGGAGAGGGCACGGTCAACCCAAGGAAGTTTGACACTTACTTTCAATCAGAATTCCTTACTGCAGTGCAGATACTAAGTTAGACTTTGGGTCAGCTCTTTACCTACCACGACGTGCTGCGGTTCCCGTTTTTGTGCTCCGAGACAACGATCGACTAGGTCTCCACGCCGCATCCCAGGCCGATGTCCTCAGTACCGCAGCCAACACACTATGCGAGCGACTCTACACCGATCTGCCTCCGGACGACACTCGTCAACTTGCGTTCCTTATCAGTCAAGTTTTTTGGAAGAACTGCTTTGCAACTTATCACACCATGAATTGGTTCACAAGGGCTCTTTTCAACTCCACACTCCTCCTGTGAAAAGCCGCTCTCAACACAGCGCCAAACCTTCACGATTCCACTCGCCATCTTCTCCGGAATCAGCCAATCCATGAATCCGAATCCCTGTTCCGAGGGTTAATCCGTGAGGTAGCTCCACACCTGGATATATCTCACGTAAACCTCGGTATAACAGGAATCGCCAAGTCCGCTGTCAACGTTCTTCTACGCCCGATCCACCTAAAGAGGATTGGAAGACCAACAAACCAGACCATACCCCGGTTCCGCCTCCTCGTTCCGCATCGCCCTTTCCATCATGACCCCAGGGATGCGGATGCGGTCGTTCCCTGGGTCGATCCTCCACCCCAGATAGAATGCAACGATCCTCCTCCCAATCTCGTCCCAAGGACCGAGATAATTACTGACGTTCCACCTCCCCCACAAGAAGTGGGGAACATCTTCGGTTCCATGCCCAAGCCTGGCAAAGGGTAACTTCCGATCCCATGATCCTCTCTATTGTTTTCAACGGCTTCAAGCCTAAGTTTTTACACATACCACCGGTGCAAGATACACCTGGGGAACTGGAATTACCAGCTCTCATTCAGCTTCAAACAGAAATCGCCGCACTACTTCAAAAAGAAACAGTTCGTGTTGTCTTACCCCCGTTCCCTCAAGGTTTTTACAGCAACATTTTTCTTTGCAACAAAAAATCAGGAGGAACTCGCCTTATTTTCAATCTGAAACCCCTAAATCGGTTCATTTCCAATCCTCACTTTCAGATGGAGACACTGTACTCCAACCGGGACTCTTTACAACCCCTCGACTGGACGGTCTTGCTAGAAGTTGCTGACGCATACCTTCACATTCCGCTTCATGCGTCTGTCTACCACCTATTCTGGTTTCTACACGACGGAACCGTCTACTAGTTCCTTTGCCTTCCCTTTGGCTTAAGTGCCACGTCACGCATCTTCTCCATGGTTCTTCGACCGGTCCTCGCCCACCTGCATCAATAAGGCATCCGCATTCATGCATTCCTCGACGACTGTCTCCTACCTCACCCTGATCCGCTTACACTCTCCAACAATTTACACGCTGTCGTATCCCTTTTTCACCGACTGGGTCTGGGCATAAATTTTCCAAAATCTCGCCTTCAACCAGCCCAGTCCTTCGTCTTCCTAGGAGTATTCTTCGACTTAAAGAAAGCAGCAGTCATGCCATCACCAGGGGGATCAAGAATCATCTACGATCTGCCAGGTCATTCATTCGGACCCCTCTACACACCTTCCGAGATCTTGCCTCCGTCGTTGGATTCGTGGATTCCTTTGCAGACCTCGTCCCTTACGGGAGGTGGATGGCACGTCCATTCTTCCACCATTACCGGTCTGCCCTTTGGGGCAATCCACAACTAGCCATAAATCTGCCACCTCAACGACCCGATCCCTCCTTCCCCTTCGAAACATTCACTTGGTGGTTGGACATCCTCAACCTATCAGCCACAGTACCTCTTCACGAACCCCTCCCACAGATCCACTTGTTCACGGATGCATTGCTAACAGGATGGGGTGCTCACCTCGACAACCTTGCCATTTCCAGTTCGTGGCCAACCAACACAACGGAACACATCAATCACTTTGAACTACGTGCAATCCCCCTAGGACTCGAACATTTCTAAAATCACATCATGGGACGCACGGTACAAGTCCATGTGGACAATACAACAGCTGTCGCCTACCTTCGGAAAGGAGGTGGAACACGTTCCGTGTCCCTTCATCACATCACCTCCTAAAGTTTCAACTTTGCATTCACCTCCGCGTCTGTCTTCTACCACTTCACGTTCCGGGTTCCCTGAATGTAATTGCCGATCCCCTATCTTGCCGGAAGCCGCCGACGAGCGATTGGATCCTACACTCCACCTTTTGTTCCACCCTATTCCGCCTTTGGAATCAACCAATGGTCCACCTCTTTGCCACGAAGTCCAATGCCAGACTTCACTTCTTCGTCAGCCCACTGATGCCGGGGATCCAGGCTGGCAGTGATCCCCGAGCCTGGGCGGTGGACGCACTAACACTGAACTGGAATAATCTATACGCCTTTCCCCCACCTCGGCTCCTGCCGCTTGTTCTACGCGAAATCGCCAAGTCCCACGGACGATTCCTCCTGATCGCACCAAACTGGCCGGTTCCCTATCCTTCTGGATCTCCTCATCGACGCTCCCCGCAGCCTACCGAATCGACCGGATCTCCTGACCCAATGCAACGGGTCGATCCGACACACAAACCACCAGTCCCTCCGACTTCACGAGTGGCTACTATCGTCCAGATCCTCCGAGCAACTGGCATTTTCGAAGACGAGGCCTTACGCATTGCTTCGCGAGCCGTCCGATCCTCTACCAACAAAATTTACGACAGTCATTGGCGACGATGGCTTCATTGATGTATCACGGAACAAGTCGATCCAATCCGTTCCCCTATGCCAGGTTGATTTTGGTTTCTATTGCGTTTGTCCCACCCTCCTCCCCTCTTGTCGCCATCTGGGCACAATGGAGGTTCGAAAAGGTGAGCAAAGCCGCTCCGCTTCAACTTTTATATGACGGAGGCTGCACAGTGGATAGCGACGCGGAAGGAACTCTTCATTTTAATTTCTCTAGTTTGAACAGCAATTTGAGAAGAAGAATGCTAATAAAAAAGGTAATGTATATTTCAACAGGCAATAGAAACCAAAATCAACCAGTAATACTGGTATTTTGGAGTTTCTAACCATCACCAACCTTCAAAACAGACACACGATTCACGACCGGTAAGCACCAAGCAGAGGAACGTCATAATTGACGTGGTGGACTGGATGTGTTGGGATGCTGCATGAATCACGTGAGCCTCCAGACTTACGTGTCCACTTCCGCTGGAACTTCTGACGTGGATTGCTTGCTCCAGGAAACGCAGAAAATAATTGGGAAAATGCGTCAACACACATGTTTCTGTTTGTGAATCACGTTCGTTTTGAAGGTTGGTGATGGTTAGAAATTAGTTTAAATTTTGAATTATGTTAGAATAAATGAGAATAAAGGCATTGTGGTTTTGCTAGACTGAATCCAGATCACGCACGTCAATGATCGATCGCTAGGCCTAATATTGCCGACTATTCCTGTGATTACAAACGCTCCGATGAATCGTGTTGACTTAAAAGTTGATTTTGTTAAATGTATGAAGCTTTTTGTTAAGTTTGCCACAGAAAAACCAAGATTTACTGGGATGAAACAATGATTTCGTTAAAATGTAAGAAAACTTTAGTCAATTTTTTCCACAGAAAATCAATGATTTTAAAGTGTGGGCGTGAACAACTGTACATCACGATTTTTGACCTTCAAGGATTTTAGGGGGCTGGGCTTTCACATTAACTGGGCCTTTAATATGCGATTTAGGGTAAATACAGATGACGTATATGAATAATCACATAATCCTAAAGTTTTCCATGATACAAATTGCAGTCCGTCAGTGGACAAAAGTAATGTTATAAAATATGGGTGTGTTGAATTTAACTCCCTCTCTCCCAATTTTTACCAAATTTAATGCAATGGCCCATAGGTGGCATTTGATTTATGATACTTAATTACTGCCAGGGTTTTGAATTGGTTGTCATGATTTGCATTTATCATACTTATTTTTACTTTACAGGATCAAAAACCTCAGACAGCAAGAAAACGTTGGGGACATCAACCCAGTATTGATGAAATGGGCGACAAGATAGTCAATGATACCTACGATAAGTAAGAAATTTTAATCTCCTTTGCTTTGCGATAAGTTAGCCACTTAAAATTAGGGAAGCTGTTGATGATTTGTAAAATCAAAATGTCCAATTGCTGGCCTGCCTTAAAATATACTAAACAGGCTGAGCATTCGTCTTGTCATCTGCTTCATTCCCACTTGAGTTAGCTATTTCCAAATAATTAACGCACCGTTGAAGCAAAAATTGTTTCAATTAGCGAAATGTCACTTCACCAAGGTGGGTACCAGTTCTGTACACTGATAAATTTTCCTGCTGATCGTCTTGGTATCAATGTAACACATTGGTTCATCAGCTGTTGTGGCCTGCACCAACTGGGGCAATTAAAGACAAATAAAAGCAATTTTTTGGTATTTTAATTTTTTTATCCAAGTAGTTTTCAGTCTATTTGCAGACATAAAGCATTGAAAAAATTGGTACAATGAAAACTAAATTTGTAAAGAATTGGTTCAGTTCATACCAGGTAATCAGATACTTAGGCCAACCCCTTCAGTCAAAAATCGCTCAAATTCAAATAAAACAAAACAAGTATTTGCGTATTTTCGATAGGCATGTCAGTAACTCTAGTCTGGGGGTTTCAAAACCAGACCAGTAGACAAACCAGCACTAGTGTTATGTAAAGTTTTTTGAATATTGTGGATAAGACCTTACGATGACTTATTTAACATCCTAAGTTGACATGCCTATCGAAAATTCGCAAATTTGTATTTGTTGTATTTGAGTTTGAACGATTTTTCACTGGAGTGATTGTGAACATTCAAAGTAGGATGGTTTGTTTTTTCAAGTGCTCTACCTGAAAGGTAGGCCACACTGTTACAGACAAACCAACAAAAAACATTAGGATGCAGAGTAGCAATAAGATAGGCATCTTCTAAATCGATGGAGATCGTTACTTCACCTTGTTAAATCGCTTCTCGAATTGAAACCACCATCTCCATCTTGAAATGACACTCTTTGAGGTGCCCGTTCAGTTTATGTAGGTTGAAGATCTTTTCTTCAGGATGACAAGTGCTGGACTGTAAAAACCTGGCGTGCCTAACGGTGAGGGTTTCTTTACTTTGTCGTCCAAAGCCTGATTTGGAGGAGCATTTTGGATCCACACTGGGTGGGGGGGGGGGGGGGAGCGAAAGGATTTGACTCCCAACCAAGCCCACGGGGGGGGGGGGGGTCTTTCCACCCTACGTGCCAATTTGGGGTGCAACCCCCCCCCCCCCCCCCCAACCTGTCAATGAAGGGAAGGAGACACCTCTTCCAGAAAGTAAGGATCGAGGGTAGCCGGGCCTGAAAAATATGTCCTCTTCCACGACGAAAGGATTGATTTCTTCTGCCATGCTGTTGAAAAGACGTGTCATCTTTAGGGATCTTCTGCGCCTGACCGAGTGGCTTCACCGGATTAGGTTTCTTATAGGTTGAGTGACCCCATTCACCTCAGGTTGGTCTCCCAGCGCAACCCATTCGATTCTCAGGGCTGCCCTGCTTGTCCAGCAGGGTCAGAATGCACGCTTAGATTTTTGTCGATTGGTCTTCTTCCGGAAAACGTCGTTCGTTACATTACTGTGAAAGTTCTTGACAAAATTTGAGTCATAATTTCGAGAATATTCAACATAATTCTCGAAATTATGACTCACATTGGTCCTCTTCCCTACGGTTGTGCCTTAGGGCTTAACCTGTCACGAAGCTTGGGCACTACATCCAACAACTGGCCATTGAATATGTTCTATGAGTTATAGATTGGCAATAACCTTAACCATCCTACCACATCAAGTTGGGTATTGTCCGCAGATTTAAAATAAGTGTCGCGATACCTGAAAAAATCCATATTCAGTGGGACGAATCCATATTCTTCAGGAACAAAGGCGCTCGCTCCTCTAGAATGGAAACCGAACACTTCCCTTCCAAGTTGAGCCAGGAACACCTTCACCACCGCTGTCGATGCAGAATAGGCTAAATCCGTAAGTGATCCTGCACGTAAACGCCACTTAACCGACGATTCCTCATCTTCGAACTTGCCCAAGTGGGATTATAATGTGGGAAGGAGTTACTTGGTGGGAGTCAAATTCTACCGTGCATTTTTCAGGCATATTCTCGGCAGATTTGAAGGTTTTATAGTGATTGCTGGCAGGTGCTCGTGGGCCCGCATGCTTAAAAAAATGGAATCTTTTGTACTTGTCATATGAGGGGCTAAGGACCTTAGACAGGTAAGAATTCCTTATCCTTCATGGTCAAACTTTCTTAGTTCAAAAGTTGCCGAAAAAAAACTTGTGACTGAGGTGGTAAGGGTCCGGTTTCAAGTTATCCATATAAGCGAAAGTTTCAAGGGGAGGATCCGAAGCAACGACACATTTTACTGGGCTATCCTTACAAAACGCAGGAAGTAAAAAAATCAGGGTTTAAGCTGTCGGTCGCCAAATCGCCAAAACGCGAACGATTCTCCAATTTGGTTAATAACACCCGTTTCTAATTCGCCAAATTGCTAAAGATATCTGACAATCTATTCACCTATATTTTGTACTGAACTTTAATTTCATGGTTTTCTAGCAAGCTAAAAAAAAAAAGTAATTCATTTGATAAGTGTAAGGTAATTTACTTTGTTTACCGTTTAGAAGTCGAGCGTTTAGGTCTTGCATTTCACGGAGCCGCTACTAACGGAGCCCAGTAGGAAAGGCCATCGGATGAAGAACCATGACTGGACTTCATCTAGCGCCAGCCAGCCTCGCTTTGGTCGCTTCTAACAGGATATGACGTCATCGAGGAAGGGAACTAGATTTTACTAACGCAAGCTTGTTTGTGGCCGACACGTGTTTTGTCGTCTAGTGGGGAAATACCGATTCCTAACAACGGCAACAAAAAAAATGAGTAGGAAACGCCTCCCTGCTCCGGCTGGTACGATAAAATTGGATGCCTGGCTTGGTAAGAAATCGGCTGAAGTCGTGGATACAAGCAAGAAAACGAACCAGGTAGAACTAGAAAAAAAAAGATGGAAGCCAGAATATGAAGAAAGGCGAAGTTCTACAGTTTCCAAGGACTTGATTTGCAAGTGGAAATCGAGATATCCGTGGCTTACCGTGGTATGGCCAAGCGATGGCGGGAATCCTACATTTGTTTGCACGTGGTGTAAGAAGGCATCCAGAAAGAATGCTCTGACGGCTGACGGTAAATAATTTAACGCTCGATTGTTATTGTGAGTTAGGGACAATCTATTAGTATAAAACCTAACGGTAATATTATTGGTTTGTTGTATAGGACAGCTAAAATTATTTTTTAACGCGCAATTTAATTGTTTTATCTTTCACAGATGCGTTTGTTTCAGAGGCTGACGTGCTTACGAAGCATGAACAAAATACGGATCACGACTTTTCTATGAAAAATTTTGCTACGAACGACGCTTCAAAGAATTGGCTAACTGTTGTCTCAAATGCACATGAAAAGGCAGCTAAAGCTGTAAAAGGGCTTATGAACATTGTTTACTTCGAAATTAAAGAAAACATAGCAACTCGAAAAACCAAATCTTTGAAAGAACTTTGTATGGATCTTGGTGCCGATTATTTAAAAGATTTGGAAGTGGACAGCCATACGAACTACGAGTCATACGATTCGGTTCACGATTTGGAGGAGGCCATCTCAACTATTTTGAAAACGCAAATTTGTTCAGTTATTAAAAATAGCAGTTGGTATTCTGTTTGTATTGACGAAAGTACGGATATTTCGGTCACACAGAGTGTAATAATTTATCTGAAATGTGTATGCGATGGTGAACTCAAAACATTTTTTTTTAAACTTGAAAGTATGGCTTCGGCTACTGCCGAGAGCATACACGAAACTGTCTGCAAAGTGTTGAAAGAGTACAACGTAGATTTTAGTAAGCTTTCAAGTGTGGGAAGTGATGGTGCGAATGTCATGGTAGGTGAGCGAAATGGGGTTGCCACAAAATTTCAAGCATGTAACAAATGGATGATCCCAATTCATTGTGTTGCTCACCGGCTAGCATTAGCTAGTGGCCAAGCAGCTGATGGAGTATTATACTTAGTCAAATTTCAAGATGTTGTCAATAAAGTGTTTAAGTATTTTCAGCACAGTGCCAAAAGGACTCAAGCCTTAAAAGATGTTAAGGATATTTTGTGTCAAGCAGAAAAAAAGTTTGTTCGAATCAGCCACACAAGATGGTTAACTTTTCATGGTGCCGTCGCAGCAATGAACATTAACTGGAGTGCACTCGTAACTTTGTTACTTACAGACAAAAGTGCAATTGGACAAGGGCTGTTGAAAGCAGTTACAAATTATAAGTTTGTTGCTTGTGCTGCTTTCCTTAGTGATGTCTTGTTTTATCTGAATGAACTCTGCTTGTGCTTTCAATCGGAGACTTTAGACTACAGCACAGTAGTTACTCAAGTCAAAGCAGTCACAGATGAACTTACAGTAATTCGTGAAAAACGTACGGGGAGGGACTTCTTATATGTCATTTATAGATTCTGTGCCCAAAGAAGCCTCTTCCAATTTCGAGTATCAGGGACATACCATTAGAGATGGACTGCACATGAGATCTGAAGTCAACACTGTGATAAACAGCTTCATGGCTAGGCTACTAGAAAATCTTGAAGAAAGGCTTTGCAATTTTGGTAAAGTGGAACTTTTCACGTTCATGCTGCCAACTGAAATTCCAGACCCAGCGCATAAATCTTTTCAAAATTATGGAAATGCTGAAATTGTAAAACTGGCTGAGCACTTTGAAGGACACCCCGAACTTGGCAATCAAACTAAGCTAAGCAACGAATGGAAATTGTTCAGACGAGCACTAAAATCCAAGTGTAAGGTAAAAACGCTTAAAGAAATTGTTTTGTTTCTTCATCAGAGTAATTTTAGTGAGCCTTACCCTCGAATGGTTTTGGTGTTTGAATTTTTGCTTTCTCTACCGATGTCAACAGTTGACTGTGAAAGAGGGTTCAGTGCTCTGACTTTGTGTAAAACTGCATTACGAAATCGCTTAGCAATTAAAAATGTTAGCAACATTCTAATGGTAAATGTAAACGGAGGTGACAGAAGAGAGTTCAATTTTGATGAAGCGTTTAATGTTTGGTGTTTAACAAAGGACAGGAGAATCATTAGCACTAAAACCATGCCTTCAAGCTGTAGCACTGCAAAAAAATAACTTAATAGGTGAAAAATCATTTGAATTGTCATTTTTTTCTCCAGAAAAGCAAACATTTGTTGTAGACCTATAGCCTACATGAAATTGGAATAAACATTTTCTGAACTGTCAAACAATGCATTTGGAATTAGGTCAGGTCCATAGGCCCATAGCTAGAATTTTTTTTTCTTGAAGAGTAATGAATAATGCCCTCAGTCCTCTCTCTCTCACACTTTCAAGAAGGAGTACAAAAAGATTTTTACCCTTGCTATTACATTCATGCTTGTCCAAGGTGGTCATGTTATCTTGTTTGGCTAATAAAAGTTGAGTTTGGCTACTGAATTCAGTAATGAATTAGCTAAATTGCTAAGAGAAAAAAATAGCCAGCTTAAACCCTGAAAAAATGAACTATGGAATTTGAAAATTGTTTCCATGGAACAAAGGACGGTCGAGTCTGGAGACGAACGGTCCTTGTGATGACTCGTTCCGTCTCTACATCAACTTCTAAAGGGGGGAGTGGACTTAAAGTGCGGTCCCCATCGACCAACAAAGGCCCATTCAGAGTCCTATGTATTTTCAGACTATTCAAATACCGATGGAACGGTTGATTTACTTCGGTTTTCGTTCATTATCACTTACTTCTTTTTAACGCAGTACCAAAACTGTTCCAGTTACTCCAAACTGGCAAATTTTCGAATGCTTATACTGGCATTCTTCCTCAGGCTTGGGCAATGAGACGCACACGCACCAACTGTCCTACTTCCACACCGAACGCGTTGATTCCAATTTTCTCCCCCCCCCCCCCCTTCATCGATGTATCAACTTTCCAGGTTGCTGCTGTCAAGCTCCGCAGATTAATAAAATTGTGACTCCCGAACTGTGTGAAAAACTGGAGACGAGGTGGAAGAAGTTTCTCCCTCTTACAACAGCGACACATGCGGAGCTTGACAGCAGCAACCTGGAAAGTTGATACATCGATGAAGGGGGGGGGGGGGAGAAAATTGGAATCAACGCGTTCGGTGTGGAAGTAGGACAGTTGGTGCGTGTGCGTCTCATTGCCCAAGCCTGAGGAAGAATGCCAGTATAAGCATTCGAAAATTTGCTAGTTTGGAGTAACTGGAACACTTTTGGTACTGCGTTAAAAGGAAGTAAGTGATAATTTTCAGACTACTACTCATTTCTCAAAACAGAAGAAACACTAGACAAAGAAAACCGTTGAATTGATTTGTTTACTTTGGTGAATCATGCTAACAATACTTAGTTTTAACACAGCACCAAAAGTCCAAATTTCACACTAAAAACTCCTACGAATTTTCGGCAATAGTCTGCTTTTTTTTCTCAGTTCTCAGGCAGTCCAGAGATTCGCACCCACGAAACACCAATCTGTTCACATTCCAACAAACTCTCAAATTCAAATTTGCTTCCTTTTTTCCACAGTGGGCCTTAAAGGGCAATTACATCCATTTTGACATGCATGTTTGACTTTTGGATCACTTACACAATAACTAAACACAAGAATTGCGGTAAGAATACGTTACTTACGTCCGATATAACAATTTAATTACAGCATCACCAAAACATGACACGGAGATCGCCATTGTTTTGCTGGAACGCTCAGAAATTAATGCTGACAGATGTCACTTTTCGATTTCGACTCGCAGCCGATTGAGATAGCTGTATTGACTGTGAGGAGCTCAAGCATCTGACGGCATTAGCTGGCCACTACCCTGCCGGCCAGCTAAGGCCGTCAGACGCTTGAGCTCCTCACAGTCAATACAGCTATCTCAATCGGCTGCGAGTCGAAATCGAAGAGATCCGTCTGTCAGTATTAATTTCTGCGCGTTCCAGCAAAACAATGGCGACCTCCGTGTCGTGATTTGGTGATGCAGTAATTAAATTGTTATATCGGACGTACATAACTTATTCTTACCGCAATTCTAGACGTTTTTAAAGCAATTCTTGTGTTTAGTTATTGTGTAAGTGATCCAAAAGTCAAACATGCATGTCAAAATGGATGTAATTGCCCTTTAAGTCAGGTGTTTGAATCTTGGTTAGTGCTGCTCATATCCCGTGCTGGTTCTTCTAGAATGCTTTCTCCTTCAGGAGATGGAAAAGAGAGATACATCCTCCACCTTGCTTCTAGTTTTTCATGCAATACAGTGGTACCCTACTCTTTATGTGTATGTAGCGCTGGTTCATGCAGATTTAGTAGTTGGATGGATTTCACCCTGCAATGCTGGATAACCATTTATTCTAACGCACAGAGGTGTACTTCTTAAGAGTCAGACTTGAGCATGACTTCCGTTTTTCCCCAACTGATCTGATGTTTTGAGTTTGACCGAATACAATGCATGGCTATCGCATTCTTTCTGTCTTCCTCCAGAGTTGCTTGAAATGGTGCTCTTGGACCCTCACGCTAACTCGACACTTTGTCTCGCGTATGTAGCCCCCCGAACATCCTCCACAGGGAACCTACTAGATGGCTCCGGTAGTGTTGGGTAGTTTTGCATCATCAAAGTTGTATTCCTCTTCATCTTCCTCAACACTCTCAACCTGTTGTCGTTCAATTTCCTCTCCATTCTCTTCGGGTATCGCCAAGCGAGACATAGCCTTCGTCTGGTACCTGTGTTGTGGTGACAAAAGCTCTTTCGAGATGGTTTGACGCTCGAGCACAATTCCTGGTAAGTGATCCTCACGTACATCTTCAACGTCATTCGCTCCTTCGACTTCCCTTAAAATCGTCCTCCTTAAAGGTATTGAGTTCAGTTCCGGACATCCGAATGCCTAGCTCCATGTGATTATGATTGGGGGAATGAAGAGAATTAAGAGCCGACTCATAAGATTGAGAGAGGGGAATTTTGGTTTGAGAAAGCGAAGGTTAAGTATTTGAACCTCAGATACCCTGCTAGAGTGTTGAACGAAGCCATTAGCGTGTGAAAGCTTGGAAGGACTCGTTGAGAAAGAGGCCACCTGGTAAACCTGTAGTTGAAGGCCCAGTGGAAGGGATATCAAATGATCAAAATCTGCCAAGAATTGGGGAAAGAGTCCAAAGGGCCCTTGCAAAAGTCGGCATAAACTGCTAGGGAGGAAGATTTTAAGGGAAGCCAGTGCTAGCTGAGATCATCTGGCAGGGCCTTGATGAGAGTGTCGTCCCCGGGAATTTGAAGATCTGGGTAAGGTTTGTTGACGACACTTTCATGATAGGAAAAGCCGAAGTGGTAGCGGCGGTTGCGAAAGATCTGAACTCGTGGACAAGGGACCGGAACTTCACTGCAGAAGATGAGAAGGAAGGAAAGCTGATTTTCCTGTACGTGATGGTGAGCAAGGAGAGAGGAAGAAGAATGCACTGGGAACTGTACGAGAGAAGCCAACGCATGCAAAGAGGGTTATGTGAACGGAGCCATTAAGTGTGCGAAAGCTTGGAAGGGCCCGTTGAGGGAGACCACCTGGTAAACCTGTAGTTGAAGGCCCAGTGGAAGTGATACTGTAGCTGCGAGGAAGCGGGGAAATTTGGACTTTTGGTGCTGCATTAAAACTGAGTATTGTAACCACTAGACTATGACACTGCTTCAAAATCCGTCTCGTAGATATCATCATCACCAAAAACCGAAGCGTTTGAAGAAGAAGAAGTAAAATGGCGTTTGCTGCCCGTCGTCCCCTTGCCTGCTGTGAAGGGAGCTGAAACTCTTCCAGGGCTGGACCCTGTCACTCGGCTGTATTCGTCATCAGACATCATCAACTTGTTGCCGCTCATCGCCAACTTGCCACTGGCGTAGACGTATAACATTCGATACAACTTTGTCCACCACATCTCAGTTCCGCGGCGACCTCGATAACTGGCGAAGATGCTCCCATGTAGACTGCATGTCCCGATGCCGTGGCAAGCAGGGCAAATGAAGCCGAACCGACTACTGTGCGTCTACACATCCCAAAACCGTGGCGTGTGCGATGACTGACAGCACGGAGACTCATTAATTGGATGCTTTTTAGATTTAGACCTTTACTTCCAACAGTTTATTCTTTCTTCACTTCTTCCATTTCTTGAGCTTTTCCAGTGACGAAACGGAAACCTTCAACCGTTGGCTATTAGCCCCTCCTGGATCGACAGCACTTATGCCCGTTGCATCTGGGCCTTCCTCCACCGGATCAGTAGCGGCCGCCATCTTGGCCGAGTCGGAACCATGATCATGAACCGTGACCTTGTGTCTACAATTTTAGGGACATAATACTGACGCGAAAGGCGATGTGACTGTATCTGTGACGCCATACACTCTTGAATTCACAAACGTGGTACGAATGTCCGAAGCCAATTCAGAAGCAGCCATGTTGACCGACGAAACCTTGTCTTTCGGGCTAGGCTTAGCATTAGACCTAGCGCTCCCATTTGACTCCTCGCCTTCGTCACCCGTGTTCGAATTTTCCTCCCCGTTATCTGGGCATAAGTTCTTGCGTGGGTTCTTACCAAAAAACGTGCGTAAATAGCTTGTTCTATCAACTTTAATGTGAACCTGAACTTTTCAACGAATGATTCAAGGAATGTTTCGACGAATTTGCAGAACTCTGAACGACTGCGTTGGGCAACTCTTTGGTCAGATTTTCAGTAAGTCGTGAAGATCTTCGGGAAAGTTTTAGACAATTTGCACATTGGTTCTTAATAAAGTTGCAATTTTCCTACATTTTCTACAGGCAGGGTGTAAATCCCCCCCAGAGTTTTCAAATGCGAACAATAACACAATGTCTTCCAGTGAGTTGTCTATAGGATTTTGCATGTTTTTTTTTTTAGCATGAACAATTTTCTATAAGAGAGCACGAGTACGATCCATCTTCACCAATGCCCAAGTGATTGTGTGGCTCCAAGATGGCTGTGTCACTTAGTAGGAAGCATGCATGATGCCATCTGATGGGGAAACCAGCCAAAGCTTTAAAGTTGGTTAAATTTGGGCATAAGAGCATTAAAATAAGCGATATAAGCTGCAGTACTAACGGAAAGTGTTTTACATATAATAAGAAACTAAATTTTGTAATAGAATCATTTTAAATATTGACATAATGTCGAATTTACTTTGGTTTAACAGAAATTGCTCAAATTCACAGTCGGTCAAAAGTTTCATGTAAAGTCAATTGCAGGCAAACTTTTATGAGGCTTGGCCTGAAGAAGGTGGGTTATCAGCCACTGAAAATTCGCTTGTAATTAACTTTTACATGAAACGTTTGGTGTTACGTTAAATGTGAATGTGAGTAATAGAATTATTTTGGTTCATACGTGGTAATCAGAAATTTACATTTTGTTTATGTTTTTTTTTATTTAGCTTGAACATATTTTTTTAAGCATTTTATGAGGGGAGGACGTTAACTGATACTGCGACCTTTTAAATAATATCTTAGCGTGGCTCAGGTTGTGGTGTGTGCGGGTTCTATACCCCACAACCAGCTCTGAACCCAGCATTTTGCACAGGAGAGATCACACACTATATCTGTCTTGTGGCTAGCATACGCTAAATCCTATTCTGAGGGTATTACAAAATGAATCCTGCCTGAGGATATCACATGCTGAATCCTGTCCTGATGATAGCATGCTGAATGCTGTTCTGAGGATAGCACATGCTGAATCCAGTCCCATGAATTACTAACTTTAAACCCTATCTCGAGGATAAACTCTAAAGCACAGCCAGGTGAACTTCTGACTGCCGCAATACCTTCGGGCAGTTGGCATCTGGATCCAATCTGTTACCGTACCAGGGACTTAGTTTTAGGTAAGGGCTAACCGGAGTTCAGCCACCCAAATGCTCAGCGTTACAACGTAAAGTTTATTAGAACAGTTTTAGCGCTCTGAACTGGACACTTGAAACTGCAGGAGGTGGCACACCAAAGCCAAATTCACTATATGCTCCCCGACTGTCACATCAGTTCAACGCCCAGCGGAATAGAATATTATTGGTGGATACTTAGTATGTAGAAAATTCCGTATGTTTTACTATGAAGGTTAGGTTTAACAGTAGGACGTCGATCACCATTCTTCATAAATTGGAGATGAACAAATATCAACAGTCTGATACTTTACTACACTCGCAAAATTCTGAAAATTCTGATAATTTACTACACTCGACAGCTTAATAGGATTCATCTGTCTTCAGGCAGTGTAAAATTGTCCCTACTCATATCACATCTTCGTTGTTGTTGTTCGCGCTGCACGGCCTCCAACGTAGCCTCCAGTTGGTGAAGGCCCGTCTTCCATTTCCACTTCCGGTGTAATTGTGTCGCAACCTCAGTATTAACAAGGAAGCTAATTGCGGTATTGGAGGGGCCTTGAAGATTCATCAGTGCACCGTTGTGGCGTTGGTGTTCTTGAATTGCTAAGGATTCTAATCCCTAAGGTGTCTTGTCATTCTTCAAATATGAAATGAGCAGAGTCTTGGTGGCTCCCCAATCAATCTTGTGCTTTGTCTGATCAAAATAGTTGTAAACACTGCTGGTTGCAACTCGGTTCGAGGATAGGTATTTTTTTTATCAAAATTGTCCCGCGCCATTCCTAGATAACTTGAGTAGCTGAAAAAGATATTAATACAACTATTTCCATTTTTTAAATAAGTTTTTTAGTGATGCATGGTACAAAACAAAGGAAAGGAGCCTTTTGTCTTATGCTGGTCATATGTTTCTGTATCCACAATTAACCGATTCATTGCGCAATTTTCATACGGATTCTATGCCCTATTTGTAAATTTCAATTTGTAAGTCAATTTAATTGGTTAACACAGTAAATCGTCTTTTCACTCAACATGATTCACAATCCTGTGTGTTCACTGCCGTGTGTTTGTGTCGCCATTTTCCAGAAGTCTGCTCCTGGCTGAAAGTTAGCAACAATACTCGTTGATTGCTCTCTGTCCTGAATAGAAGATGAACTTTTTGTGCAGTTTCAGCCTACATTCGCATTCTGTCATGTAGTTGAAAAGATTGCGTATTGGAAATTAGTTCTAGTGGTGAATTATATTTAATTTTGGAGGAGTGACAATCTAATACATAAAATTTGTGAGTAAATGAGAGTTAAAGCACTGTGTAATCTGTAGACTGGATCCAGGTCACATAATGACCTACTTTTCCATGATGGAATAACGCCCTCCTTGGATAAAAGTAGGATTAGGAAAATGGGTTATCTTGCATTTAACGCCCTCTCTAAATTTTACCAAATTTACTGCACTCACCCATGGGTTATTTATATATTATTATAAAAAAGTCCATTGATTTTCAAATCCAACCACAGCGCCAACTGCAAGTCTTCATTAAAGCATTGATTAAATTTTTTCTGCTTTTTTTATTCCAGAAAAGAAGAAAACCTACAGAAAATTCCCCCTTCACGCAACAACATGACAGCCAAAGAACACTATCTGACCAAAGCGAGATACGTTGCAGGTAAAACAAACTACACAAAAACTAAATTCCACTTGTGCTTCGTTGCCTCAAGTAAAGCTCTTTCGGCTTTGCTTGTGCTTTGCGCGTTCCTACTACTTTTGCTTTTTACGCTGCATGCTATCAAAATACTTTAAACTGCTTCTTTCCTTCACGAGTAAACTTATGCAGTTGAGTGTTAAAGAGTGAATGTGGTCAGCAATACGCAGCTCATACTCTACGACAAAACGACTGCTGTGTTTATGGAGGTTATTGGTCTTGGGTCAATTCGAAATAGCAGTTTACCGAAGCAACGAGCCCCTAAATGCTACGTCACCGTTAATGCAAAGTTATGGATTTTGTTTTTACGTTTTCGAATTTTTTCCCCTTACAGAATCAAGATTGGAATGGAATTTATAAGTTTTTGTTCTCCTCCACTGCAACGTACAGCTGTTTTTTGAGCGCTACGATGCATTTTTTTTTCACAAAATTTTTTTTTGTTTGTACAAAACAATACTTATTTCCAGGTCAGAACACAAAGAATGTAGCTAGTCGCTACAAAGATGGCTGGAATGGTGGCATGAACGGAGTAATAGGAGTAGGCAATAAAGGTGGCTACGGCAACAATGCTTACGCAGGACGCCAGGTCAATCTGCAAGCAGCCAGAGCTGACAAGGTGGCCGGCAGCGGGAGTGCAAGGTCCTCGGCCTCTTTTGGACGAGGTGGATCGAATAATGCTAGTGCCAGCATTCATGGACGCACAGATTGGGCAGCCAAGTAAGTTGTGGCAATGTGCCTAGCTTAGGGCTTCTGTTTTGATAGTAGACTTTGCCAAACTTTGTAGTCGTGTTTCGTCCTGTGGCATAGCGCTGTAGATTATCGGCTTTTCTCCCCTTTGTTCACGAAATGAATGTTTGTACTGGTGTTTTATTAATCAATTAGGCTAATTCGGCCAAGCGGGTATCTTTTAAAATAGTCGGTATTTTTGTAGCAACGAGTTGAAAATAGAAAATCGGGTTATGATTTCACTTTCTTTTATTCCCTATCGCCACATTTCAAGGTTAAAGCATTAAAAAAAGAAGAAGGTTTCACGATAATTGTGTGGATTTGATCCAGTGGGTAACTTATTCGGACCAGGGATGACCATTTCCCCAATTCCATAAAGAGCCCCCCCTCCCCCCAAAAAATTTACACACACACACAAAATGAAAATTGTGCAGTGTTGTCGTCGTGTAAATTGTTTTATTTATTGCTATGGATCTTTTTTGGGGGAGCTATGCATGTAAGTGATGAAGTGTATATCACGTGCCATCACCACGTCCCAAATTTTAACTATTGTCGCTTTCTACTTTGCATTTTCCTTTTGCATGTTAGATGCTTGTGACTCAGCTGATCCTTGCACCACAGCAGTTTAAGAAACATGTTCATTGTTCTTGTATCACACAGCAGAAGATTTACAGATTCATAGATGGAACTTCGTAAATTCATTCACTCACCATGCACAATTTCAAAGTCAAAATATATTGTTCAGTACCCAGCGAATTTTCGATAGTCCTCTTTTACCGGAGATATGATTCACGGTCGACTAACTTCATCAGGCTTGCTCAGAAAGCAACTACTACGTCAAGTCCACACGCATGTGAACTTGACGTAGCAGTTGCGTACTGAGAATGACTGATGAAGATAGTCGATCATAAATCACATCTTCGGTAAAAAAGGACTATCAACAGTTCGCTGGGTATTGAACAATGTATTTTATTTGACTTTGAAATTATGCATGAGGAGTGAATGAATTTACGATGTTTACATACTTTGAAAGTAATCTCCGTAATGTTTTCAAGATAGACTTCCAACTTCGCCAGTTTAATATACCCAGGTATGCTGATGTGAGGCAATACCTTAGGAAGCTTGGTCACCACATACTTCGGTTCAAAAAATTCACGACATCAACGCTCAATCTCACAACACAGAAATCAGCCAATTTCACAAATATTCGACAGCTTTTGTTGGAGGTAGATGGAAACTTCTCCCAACTGTCTTCATCAGACTAATTTTGAAGAACTTAAGTGCTTTTTGGATTATATCCGTCTTGCTTCTGTCGTCTGCATAATAGTGCAGAAGACAGAAGCAAGTTGGATGTAATCCAAAAAGCACCGAAGTTCTTCAAACTAAACCTGATCAGGACAGTTGGGAGAAGTTTCCATCAAAGTGTAATAAAAGCTGTCCAAAAATTGCAAAATTGACTGATTTCCTTGTTGAGAGATTGAGCGTTGCTGTCGTCGTTAATTTTTTTGAATAATTTGAACTCTCATAGTATCATATGTTAATTTTTAAACATTCTTAGGTACATAAAACTGACAAAGGTAGGAAGTTCTGTATTTTTAATTGCCTACGAAAATATACATTACCTGTTTTTTATAATAGCGTTTTCTCCTTCAGAGCTTGATTGATTCCCTAGAAGTTTTGGAGCTTCTAGCCCAGCCGGACTTGTACCTTCTGCGCATGCGCAGGTTTGGGCCGTCTATATAATACGGCGCAGCCGTCCGTTTGGCATCATTTTTCCTAGGGCGCTCACTCTGTGAGCTACTCCCTGACATCGATCCGGTTCCTCGGTCCGCGGACCGATCCGGCCTCTCATGGCGTTCCTGCGTTCCTTTTATAGGAACGCAGTCGTCTGCTTCGATTTCACGTTCCTGCGTTCCTTTCGTGGGAACACAGTCGTCTGCTTTAATCCCACGTTCCTCACTGAACGGTGTGGTTCGTTTTCATCCTTCCTTAGGTTCCAGGCATCGACGGTCGGGCACTACAACTCCGCGCATCCGGATCACCTGGTCTCCCCAAACCATGGATCAGCACTCAACTGTTTCCCGACCTGTTTGTCAGCCATTACAACTGCCGTCCGCAGCGTTCCTGGCTCTCATGTCTGCTCTCCCTAGCGAATCTTCTAGAGGATCCTTTCGCCACACACGTTCTGTCTCCAAATGGGTTCCCCGCATTTCCTAAGCACCACATGCTGTCCAGCAACATGGACCCCGCCCTCGGGTTTCTTGTCTCCCTTCGCCGGTAATTTCGGAACCTCTCGGTTCCTCTGGTCATCTCTCTCCTCGTCAGCTGTACTGGTGCGACACGCGTCTCCCAGTACCGTTTCCTACGTTCCGGCGTTCGTTCCATGATTTTTCCACCTCACCGGTTCCTTGCCATCCACCTTCACGTTCCTCGGCACCAACCTCTTCACCTTCCGTCGTGACTTGTGGAGAAGACCTCTCCTCCACAGATGATGACAATCATTTCGCCTGTTTTGGGCGTGCTTCACCAGACTTTTTAGCTTTGTCTCCTCGTTCCCCACGTGTCTTGCGTTCCCACAAATTTGTGGTTCCCGGTATCACGCCTATCGTATCACTCGCTACGTCAGAAGACCACGGAACGTCCACAGTCGCACCTTCCCGGAATCAAGTTTCAGCATCCTTAGATTCCTCCTGCAGTGTTACTTCGTGCCATCTTTGCTGCATCTCTTGCACAGAAGATCTTACTCCAACACGATACTTCCAACTCTAGTATCCATTCTCTGATACCGTTTCTTTTTCAGCATTGCGGACGCGCAGTTGGCTCCGCTCCGCACTCCATGAAAAAAAAAAAAGGAAAACACAAGACAACTACCAAAAAAAAAAAGGAAAACACAAGACAACTACCAAACAAAAAAACAGGGCAGGCGTCAACTGTAGACTGAATCATGCTACAGAAGCCATCGTCGTTACAATGCCTTGGCATGGCTGACGACCTCAACGGTACATCCTCGGCGGCAGAAGACGACCTGACGAGATTTACCGGTACCGCCAGGTAACGCGGGGGTTCTCCGCTTCGCCCGCTATTGCGTTTACCTAACCCATTCCGCTCCGGACTATGGGATGCTGGTTCCCCCCTCCTTCTTCTTGATTCAGTCCTGTCATCTTACCTCTCGGTCCGGCAATGCCGACCACGCACCTCTGTTCCGTATCCCTCACGGAATCCGCTCAACCACCTTTCAGCCTTTTGGCAGGGGTCGGGTATGGCGCCTGCTCCTTACAACTCACGGACCAAAACAATTTCACTCGGACCCATGTACCCCTGGACCCCTAGGAGTTCGGTCGTGGAGTAAGGTTGGCCTAAAAACAATTAGCCGGGTACTACAGTTCATCCTGGTTCGACGCACCTGTTCCGCGGCGTTATGTTCCTCCAACCTTTCGTCGATCAGATTCACACCCCATCATTCTGTTTGGCAACAACAGTCTTTTCATCGTACCGTTACCTTCACTTACCTATAAAGCCTCCATTCAACTTGTACGTCTTCTCGGCTTGACTCACGTTCCGGTTCTTCATGTGGGGCCGCCCTCCCCGGATTTTTACGACTTACACCATCCTGAGTCCTGGGCAACGGAGGGCCTTCGCCTGGCCCCGATTCTCGTCTGCTGTCTACCTTCGATCTCTTGTGCTTTCTGCCATTTACAAGTCCGCGATCCACTACATTGCGGTCCTCCTTTCACCAAGTCTACAACAAACGGAAGAGAGAAAGATGAAGAACGGTTCCGTAATACACCATCACATTCCGACATCCAGGCCCGTCTTCTGCGCTCCGCGTGGCCGGTGCCGATCCGACCTAATTTTTTCCGCTACAACAAGTAAATTGATCCCGTCGCTGGCTGTACCGCTGTCCGTGGAATCTTCGGTTTCCCTGCCCGCGCCGTCTTGCGATTTTTCGCCACCAGGGGATTCTCTTGCTGAATTCGAAATTCAAATCCGCTCGGGCGTAACGGCCGTTACCAGTTCCGCTCTAGCCATGACGGACACATCCTCGTCCGAGGAACCTGTTCCTCCAACAGTCGTTTCGGAAGCGAACATTCCTTCACCAAAGGCCTGTTCATGTTTAGGATTCTCCGGGCTTCACCAACACGTCATTACGATCCCCATCCCTGCTGACAAAAGCATAGGCTCTGCAATGGCCTTGACAAAAAGTGTAGTGTGTGTCTTGCAATTTCTCCCACTCGTTGGACAGAGATCCGCCGTCGACAATTGGAGTCGCAAAAGCGTGCCGCCCGAGCAGCTCTACAACGGCGAGAGCAGCGATCCACTGATCAACCACCAGTTTCTAAGTTGCCATCACAGATTCCTGTTCCACCACCATCTACGAAGAAAACTACCACCAAGCGCTCGGCCCCGCCGATTCTGCCCCCGCATTCAGTAAAGAAACCGAAACTCGCTGACACTGATAGGGTTCCCACAATTCCAGGTTCGCGTGTCATGACTGCCCGATTCCCCTTGGCGCCTCCTTTTTGGCGCTCCTTTTTGCGAGTCACGCCTTCCATCCTGCCATCATCTCACATGTTTCCGCCAACTTCCACTTCACCCTCCTCGGATCCTCCAATTGGTTTTCAAACATTTTCGCCGTCCAAAATGCCTTCTCCAACGAAGCCGGTTCCGTTTCCATGTGCAGCAGCGATTCGATCCTCGCTGCTCCATCAATTTGCAAGAGACATTGAGAATTTTGACTTTGACATCAAATTTTTATTGGGCTATGTTGAGGGATTCATTAAGGAACTCGACTTGCTCCGGTCGTATCGTGTTGAACTCTCCTCACTGCGTGTAATTGCGGCCGATTGCAAAAAGTTACGTTCCGACAATGCGTTTTTGCATGCTTAAAACGAGGCGTTTTCAAATGAATTGGAAGTCTTACAACGTCTTTACAACTCGCAGCGTATCAATTACGCCTTGCTGCGTGCCCGTAATGCATTTCTGTCGCCCGTTCCCTCCTCCCCGCCCTGGAGGTCTTATTATTGCGCCCGTTCTCGGACTAGACGTGCCCGGACGGCACCAACAACGACTACACTTCATTCACCGATCCCTCCGCAATTGCCAGATTCTTCACCTTCACCATCTGTTTCCAACTTACTTCGGGGAGCCCCGTCTCCGCTTCCTTCTCCGTACCGTGACCCATCCATTACGTCGGTAGGTTACCACACCCCGAACGCTGATCCTCCCCCAGCGGAATCACCTTCCCCGGTGGAGTTCTGGAATGCGGCATTATCGTCTAGCCAATTTCACAAGATCTGGTCATACTCCGTTTGGCAGCATGATAATGCTCCGCGCTTCTCGCCAGTTTTCCATGGTCTATCGGAACATTCTGCCACGTCCAATACCGTTATGCCTTGCTCTCCTTGCCGTCGGCAGGCTAAGGGAGTCACGCTTGGCTTCCGTATTATGCAATAATCCCCGCATCCACGATACCGCCACATTCGAACTCTTTCAAGGCTTTCGGTGAAGTTCTAGCTTACACCGTCCGGTCCCTGATGTGTTAATCTCGCACTTCGCCGAGTGTTTCGATCCTACTTCACCTCAAAATTTTACGAACCTTTTCAACCATCTCTATATCATCACTACCTATTGTTGTTCCTGTTCAACACAGACCCGGTATCAACACCACTCACCGCCGTTCCGGTCTTAAGAAACCTACAACTATCGTCACCGTTCCTCGGACGGATGAGTTGCGCTGCTCTACCCGGGCTGCATCCCTACAAGGTAAGCAGTTTTCGGCACTTTCGGCTGATTTCCTATCTTGTATCTCAAGGTGTTAAGTTCTCTGACTGGCGGTTCCTATATTATTATATCCACTATTTATCACTCGACTTCTACCGCAGCACCTTAGCCACACTGAGGAACCTTTCTGAATTCGGTCCCATCCACGGATCGATCCCCGGACCCACAGTTCCGCATACAGTGCATTTGGTTAAGGTTTCAGGGGTAACTTCACCAAAGACTCGTTCTTGGGGCGCCGACTTGTACATGAGGGGGAACTAAGCGAACCTACCCCACCACCAGGTGACAAAGTCCGCTATTATAAAAAACAGGTTATGTTTATTTTCGTCGGCAATTAAAAACACTAAAATACCAGGGCCTGCACCTGCTTAAGTATAGTTTTTATTGCCTAACCGAAAATATACATTACCTGTAGTCCCACCCGAGCCTCCCCTCGCTCATAGGTTCTGGGTGTGGAGAAATAATGCCAAACGGACGGCTGCGCCGTATTATATAGACGGCCCAAACCTGCGCATGCGCAGAAGGTACAAGTCCGGCTGGGATAGAAGCTCCAAAGCTTCTAGGGAATCAATCAAGCTCTGAAGGAGGAAACGCTATTATAAAAAACAGGTAAAGTATATTTTCGGATAGGCAGAAAAAAACTAAAATTAAGCAGGTGCAGGCCCTGCTATTTTAGTGTTTTTAGAATATCTTATTGTATGATATTAGTGTCCCAACAAGATCAATATAATTTCGAAGCGTAACGTTGCATGAAAATCTTGCTCTCCAAGGTCTTGCAGTAATATGACCTTCGGGGCGAGCACTAGGGTACGATCATCTTGGTATAGTAAGTGACATACAGGGTGGGAACAAGGGGATGGGTGAGCCCAGCAGTAGTCTGGCTTTGCATACATGTTCGTTAGCTGCACAGACAATTTTTACTACGGCTTAGGTGTTCAAGGGGTAATAGCAGTGGGGTTTGAGCCGAAGGCTTGGAAGAATTTTTTATGTGGGTAGTCCAAAACCTCATACCAGAATTGGTCGACGACAGTGGAAGGCATCTTTGGGCAGATTTTGCTCAAATTTCTATCATTTTGTCAATATTTTTTTTTGTGGCGCAATGTGTGTAACCGACACTGGGAGAAAGTTCGACTGTTGGGGTTCGGAGAATCGAAGCAGCACCGGAAGAACCATATTTATTTATTGGACCTGATATGTGATACACTGGTAGAACAAAATAAATGCAGATTCTGTGTCCACCTGCAGTCGTTTTGCTAGCTGTGCAGCTTGGCAACCCAGGTGCGTATGCGACACTGCCTTATAAAAGCGCCAAGGCGCGAGAGGTTTCCTTCTTTCTTTCTCCAGCGGCCACTTCATGCACACGCTTTCTGACTCTCCCTCTTTGATCCGCCTACGTCTTTCGTCTCGAATCAACAAAACTTTTTCACAGATGGATCCCTGCATAATGCTTTCCCCGGTCACCTACCTTTCGTCGGCTCGCTCATCGTCCCTCTTGATGTTGAATTACAAATTATGCAAAGATGCGAACATCACCACCTTTCCACCAATCAGAATGGAGGGACCTATAATATAAACTCTCCTATGCGGATTTTTACTAATTCTTTCTCCCAACTTCTGCGTGTGCTGCTCGCAAGTGACTGCCTGCACATTCTTTTGAATTGTGCAGGATTATTATTTTATTATGTTCACCTTGCTTCCTTCAGATTGCAAGTGGTGAACCTTTTTAAAATGCATGTGTTTCGACCATGCTTTTTTAGTGTAGAACTATGTTTTAAAATTAATATGCTATCACTTGATAATGCCCCATACCTGAAGGACAAAACATCGTGAAATTTTTAATTCACTTGCACTTATGGCTTGTATCTTTACATTAATTACTAAAGTATTTTTAACATTGTTACTTCTTGATCAAAGCAATAACTCTTCGTTTCCCAGCCTCTTTCGGAGCCGAATCCATCTCTTTCGTCCCACACCAGCCTGACGATCCTCTCATCGATTTCCCATCCAACCTTCATTAGTTCAAGGAAACCTCTTCGTCTCCAAGTTAAGCCTCCCCAGTGAAACAACTGCTCTTTCGTTCCAGCTTCTCAGAGGGCCCACTCCTTTCCTGACGTCCGACTCCTTCTTGGCTACCATTCATCAGGCCTTCAGTTATGCTTCGACCCCAGAAGCTTAGCTGCCTTTAGCGCCTCACCCCTCAGTGAATTGGCCATTTGTTGTTGTCCCTGAACCCACTGGTCCCTCGTCATTCCAAGCACAGACCTCTCCATGCATATTCCCAATTTCGGTCCACTCTCATCATGCACGAACTATTCTTTTCATCTCAACAAGACCCATCACCCCACTCTTCCGTGAAGTCTACCCGAGTCTTTTGTCTCTCTTTACAACCAAACTAACCCCTTCGGCACCTTGGGCAGCATGTAATCATCTCCAGGCATCCACGGAGCATCTCTTCCCTTTCGTCCCTCTTTAAACTCTAAGTCCCTTTTCATCAATCATCGAAAGCCATCTTTTTCCGCAAGGTGATCAACAACCTCCGGACCTTCAATCGTCTTTCACCCACACTCACAAACTGCATCTCGCACATTGTTTGAATCTGGCACTTGGCCTCTTTTCATGAGCATGCCTTTCGTTAAAAAGTCCATCGCCTCTTCTTTCACCTTCATGACAAAAACGGGACATTCTTCAGAAGAGCTGAACCATCTGTTCTCCCAGGATTTTCTTCCGACAGCCTGCACACAGTCATTTCGAACTAATGTCATCGGACCGTCATATCCTCTTTCGTCCTAATGTTCAACCACCCAGTTCACCGCACGCAAGTTTCCAGCAGTTCAATCCTCCAACACACTTCTTTCTTCCTTTCTGATTCTTTAGAAACCGGTCATTATTCCTTCATTTTTCTTTGTCAAGGAAGCAGATTTGCCTTCTCCCTCTGCAAACTGGCTAGCGAAAGTCTTGTCCACTTCATCTCGTTCAATTCCCCCCCCCCCAATTCAGCCCCTCTTTCGTGACTTCGTCTGCAACCTTCTCCACGTCGGGTCATCTAACGCCCAGTCCACGTGGAAGAGTGTCATTTCCACGATCTTTTCCACCTGATAGTACAAACAGAAATTCAATCTCTTTCGTCATGACTTCAGAGATGTTTCTCCATGACCACGAACACCAACATCAACAACAAACCTTGTCATCATGATTTCCTCTTCATAGCACGGGACAACAGATGACGCCCTGCATTTTGTTCTTTCCAACATCCCCAAAAAATCAAAAACACGCCCGCTTCTGGCGACTCTCGACCCCTCATCATTGTGGAACAACATCACTCAAAAGGAAAAAGTAAAACACCACTCTTCACAGCCACAGGTTTTTTCAACCTTCTCTTCGCTTTCACCTCTTCCCCTTAAGTTGTCAGGCCTATTCCTCCAAGGTCACACATTTCTCACGCGTGCTCGCGATAGCCGACATCCTCTCCCAGCATTCTATGCAACTCAGCTCGGCAGGAAAATTCTCTTTGTAACAGTCACTTCATTCCAAGCTCACCATGTCTGCTGATGACTTGCTTCTTTCAGCCTGTTTTCGCACAGCTTCACCGAAGCATCGTTGAGGATAAAACAGTGCACCTTCCATGGCCATAAGTCTGTCCGGGGATCGATCTGTCGTTCGCTCACCAAGTCCATAAAAATGCCAATGCGCTGGCATCATCTGAAGCAAGCCGAGGCTAGACCCTCACAAGGTTTGCCAAAGACACAGGACCTGTGACTACTTCACCAATCCTTGTTCTATCCGCATAAAGGTCATTTGAGCCGATTGGGACAAAATCGTCAAGATGCAACATAAATCGAACAAAAGATTGGACCAGTGCGAATGCCGTAAGCTATCGCAGATAAAACCCATTCAACTCCACACCCCCAACGCCCAGCAAATCAACGCCAAACGCCCCACTTGCACCCTCACCCTTGGGAGGAAACAGCAGCCTTTCGTCTTCCTCCGGTCGTTTTCGACAGACAAGCAACATCTTCTGCTCTGTCAAAGTCTTGCACACCAAACGCATGAAATCATCCATCATAAAATAACACTACCAAGTTCGCTAAAATTCACAACTCGGACTCGTGCTTAGTCCAACAAATTTTCGATACCACCCAGATATCTTCATCAGGCCTTGAGGATTTTTCTGCTTTCTACATCAACAACATCGTTGTTTACTTCGTTGTTCACTACGTCGTCTGCTTTACACACTTTTGCATTCGAATTCGGCCGCGACCGCAGCCTCCCGTATTTATTGGGCTGCATGCGCTGTGCACTCGTGAGTCCCCATTGATGGTTCAACCGCTCGCTGAGTTCTCTTCCTACTAGGTGTGTAACTCTAGGGAAAGCTGGGCCTTGGATGTTCATCAAAAACTCCCCGTTCATTTCATGTTGTTGAATAGCAAGTGATTCAAGGCAACGGAGGTGGGAATCTCGTGCCGAATTCGACTTGAGCAGGGTGCTTGTGCCTTTCCAGTCCACCTCATGCTTCAAAGATTTGCAGTGGACTGCGATGCCGTTGTCATCCTTTTCATTCCTCACGTTGGCCATATGCTGGGCTACCCTGGTTCGTACACCTTTTCTGGTCTCTCCAATATAAACAGCATCGCAGTCTCTGCACGGAATCTTATACACTGCTTCTTTCGTATTCTGAACGGCCCCCATTTTCTCTTCGTCCTGCGATTTCAGTGTCTCACGCTTGCCTTCCACTTTGTCCACTTCCTTCTTTCCTGTAATTCTTTTCTTGAGTCCTTCAACATTCTTAAAATACGTTCTAAACCCTTGTTCTTTTAAAATCTTCTGCACTTTGCTCGCAACTCCTTCTACGTATGTTAAAGCTACTCTCGGGCCCCTTCTGTCTACTTCTTCCTCTCTTCTGCCTTCTTTCTTTCTTTCCCAATCTATGACTGCACATGCTTTCTTCCTTAACCTGTTTAGGAGTCCTCCAGGGTAGCCAAGTTTTAAAAACTTTTCTTTCACTCTTTCCAAGTGTGGTCTTGCTAATTCTTTCGTGCTCGCATTCCTCATCATTCGGACAAACTCATTCTGTGCCAATGCTTTGAGCTGCTCCTTCGGGTGCCCCGAGGTATAAGGAATAGCACGATCTGTCGCCATTGGTTTTACATATGGTTCAAACATAACTTCTCCTCGTTCTCCTCTCATCAACTTCACATCAAGGTAAGGTAGAACTCCCTCTTTTTCTTTTTCTGCCGTCATCTTTATAGCTGGCCTCCAGTTGTTAACCTTCTTTAGCAAATCTTCGAACTTATCTTTCTTTACCGCCGAAAACACATCATCCACGTACCTCTTCCAGATCTTAACTCCTTCCATAGATTTCATAACCATTTCGTCCATGTGTTGCAGCACCATCTCCGCTATTATTGGGGAGCTGGAGTAGCCCATAGGGGCCCCTCCCACCTGCCAATATGTCTTGCCATTGAACTCAACATATATGGATGACAATAGTACTTTTAACATTGCTCTGTCTTTATCAAAATCGGCTCTCGGTACCTTCCATCTTCTCCGAGACAACGCCAACATATCAAGTATCAGCCGATGGTCAAGACTTGGAAAAAGCTTAACGACGTCGAATGATACCATAATCTCATCTTCGTCTAGCACCAGTTCCTTAACCTCTTGCAACAAGTCGCCAGTCTTCGTGAGCCTATAGCTGCCATTTACATACTTCTTCAGTCTCTCAGCGACTTCCCAATCCAATTTTTGCGCCAGTCCTCCTTTCGCATTGGTAATCAAACGTAGGGGGCCTCCCTCCTTGTGCGTCTTCATATGGCCAACGTGAGGAATGAAAAGGATGACAACGGCATCGCAGTCCACTGCAAATCTTTGAAGCATGAGGTGGACTGGAAAGGCACAAGCACCCTGCTCAAGTCGAATTCGGCACGAGATTCCCACCTCCGTTGCCTTGAATCACTTGCTATTCAACAACATGAAATGAACGGGGAGTTTTTGATGAACATCCAAGGCCCAGCTTTCCCTAGAGTTACACACCTAGTAGGAAGAGAACTCAGCGAGCGGTTGAACCATCAATGGGGACTCACGAGTGCACAGCGCATGCAGCCCAATAAATACGGGAGGCTGCGGTCGCGGCCGAATTCGAATGCAAAAGTGTGTAAAGCAGACGACGTAGTGAACAACGAAGTAAACAACGATGTTGTTGATGTAGAAAGCAGAAAAATCCTCAAGGCCTGATGAAGATATCTGGGTGGTATCGAAAATTTGTTGGACTAAGCACGAGTCCGAGTTGTGAATTTTAGCGAACTTGGTAGTGTTATTTTATGACGGATCGATCTTTTCACAGTATGAATTGCAGCGATGTTTTTCGAAATCATCCATGCCAATAACGCATCCTGCCACAGAACATCTCACGCCATCTCGGCATTCTCTGCTCCGCTCACCACATGCAAGAATCCACGCAAAAGCCCGGTTTCCATCCCCTCTCTGAAGTCGGCTTAACTATTTTTCGGCCTCGACGACCCAACTGCTCACGTTCCATCAAACTTTCACGAACCATCAAGCTTCATCTATCAAAGTCTGAGGTGCGCCAACTGGACATAAATCTAAAACCCATTAACTCTTTCGCAAATCGCCTCTCTAAACAAGATGGAGCCTCAAAAGCCACAATCTCCAAACTAGCTATAGAAAATGCCGCTTTAAAGCAGAATTCAGCCATCAAGTTAATTTTGCTTCTTCCAGCAAGCGTTCATTGTGTCTGGCACTTGCGACAAGGCCAGCTCTCTGCAACGCGCAAGCCTGCCTACAGCTGTTCGCCAAGTTGGCCACCACAACTACTCAAACACCGCCGCAATCCCCTCGACCGTCGTCACTACCGTCACCAATCGCACCACGATCCATCCTCTTCAACTGCCCCATCTGTAAGCAAGCACCCATTCCCAGCGATCCCACACCAACCTCGGATTCATCACCATCCCCTTCCACCACCAGAAAAATCATCATGGCATCATTTCATCCTCATGTGAAAGACTGGATAACCGCCAACTCGTTCCTTCCTGTTGACAAGTTCATCGCCGAGTCAATCTGGCAGTTCGATAACAACGTGGACTTTACTGCAGCCTTTTCCTGGCGTAAAGCAGTGCTCAAAGACTATACCAAGAAAACTGCCATGCAGTGCCTGCCGCTGAAGAGCAATAGGTTACGCCTTCAACTTCCGCACCCGTCCTTAAATTAACAATTATTTAACCGATGACACCTATAGCTTTACGTTCAGGAACAACGGCATTTTTCTTGTAACCTTGAAGTTCAATCCATGCATTCTCTTTCGTTTCTTTTCCTCTTTACTTTCAAAGAAGAAAAGAAGATGGAAAGACTTAAACGAAAATCAACCCACAATCATTACAGGATTTCCGAAAACCTGGTGCAACTTCATTCAAACTCCATGATCCACCCTTTCGTTTCATCGCACACGACCAGAAGAAGAACCTGGCCCTTGTTCCTTAATGAACTCTCAAACCCCGGAAACGCCATCAGCTCTCAATTCTTCACGTTCACCAACTTTTTCAATACTTTCCCACAAAGTCCATCACTGATCAATCCCACCATCGTGTCAAGCCATCCTCTGAACAACAGAAGTCTCATCTTCCACTGCAGCATCCAACTCAGAAGATGACCCTTACCCCACAACAAGCATCATCACCAAGCATCTACGACTCTGACGGCCACCTCCACCTCTGACCATAACTTCCTTTCAAGACCATCCTCACTCAGATCTACTACATAACCAGTTAAATGTTTCCCTTCAGGATTCCATGAACTGAGAACTTTCCCACGAACATTTCTCTTTTGATGTCATTTTTTTTTTCTATTCCTTGAAACGTTCATGGAGTCTGTGACTCCAGGGGAGCCAGCTCGCACACCCTAGGGTACTCGTCAGGTGGTGCCCTCTGCCAGTTTGACGGGGTCTACTGTAATACAAAAATTGCTGATAATGGATATTTCCGAACGACATATAGAAACAGGCAGTTGCCGGGCCGGCTGAATTTTGTTTCTATTGCCTAAACGGAAAGATATATTACCTTTACCATAACCACCCCTCTTGAGTCACCACCATGACATATTGAAAGGAAGAAAGATAGAAACCTTTTGCGCCTCGGCGCTTTTATAAGGAGGGGTGCGCATCTTCGGGGAGAACTCAACATTACGAGAACGAATTGCAAAAATTACAGGTAATGTATATTTCCGTTTAGGGAATAGAAACAAAATTTAGGGGCTGAAGGGCTGGGAGTTTCCTGTCGTTATTGCAATAATTAAACTCTTGCTCTTCTCAGGTTAGCAAGCGTTCAATTAATTAATTGCACCATGACAGCAATGCTGTTTATTTGAATGTCTTGCAGTAAAACAATTTTACACGAGCATGTCATTTTTCACCTCAGTGTGTCGTTGTACAGTACTTTTTAGTTCGCTCCTTTAAGACACTGTGTTGTCTTATGCTTGAATCCTTATGCTTGAATCTACTGTAAAACTGTACAAAATTTTGTTTATTTTGGTGTTTCACTACACCATTGTAATAGTTTCAAATAGACCTTATTCACAAGTCAGTTAGCCGACTAACATTCACTAAAAAAAGCTTTTATAACCAAATTCTCGCATGTTACTAACTAGTAATAAAAGTAGGAACAATTCCATAACCTTAGACAATCCTTGAGTCAACAACTTTTTATTTTGTCAGCCCAAAACTGTGATGCCTTGTATTCAAGTTAACTCACGAAAAACTTCGTTAACTTCGTCAAGTTAACTGGTGTGAATAATTGTCTATTAGAGGGGTTTCCTTATTCGGCCACTTTTGGTATGCAAATAATTTGCAGTAACTAATATGTCATTATTACATTTTTATTTTTAGGTACCTAAAGTGAAGAGGAAACGCAGTACTTATTAATGGGTATGAAAATGTGAAATATCCCAACTGAAATGACTTAAGTTTTTCCAATACCAAACATTAAGGCAATTTCTGGTGCTTAGAACGCCTCTCAACTGCAACTCTATCATTAAGTGAGGGTTACATTATGCGCGCTACAGAATTTAATTAATTGGATTGTTTACGTGACTTTAAAATTAATTTTTCTGTTGTGGAGCATAGAGAACTTTAATGGTGGCATTAGAGAATTAAAAGGTAGTTTTCCTACATTGAAAAATGTGATTGTTTGTTCTGGCCTTAATTCAATCCCTCTCTTCAGGGAGGTAAAATCAGAAGAGGTACAACCGTGAGATTTCCAGACCCAATGTTTCTTATGTCGGGAGTGCAAAAAATAGTCACAGTAAAGGATTTTGCGAAGCTCATGATTAAAATTATCGAAGTCTGATTGATTATCTCGTCGAACATTTTCCTGTCAAATCAATATTTGATGCTAGAATTTTGGTCCTAGAATCTTCTGCGTACTTTCTACTCAGCGTGATGAGAAAACCATGTACATTTTTTTGTGTGCGAAAAAACGATTTTTGGTGTGTGTGTGCTGAAATACAACACGTTTTGAGCCCTAAATTTGCAATACAAGCAGGCTTTGAACACACTGTGACATTAAAATGGCCTCTATTCTAGAATAGTAATGTCATCTCACTGACAGTTTGTTGATGATTACCAATAATTAACACCAACGAGAATTACGTTGACTTGAGCACAACCCGCAAACTCGAATAGCTCTTTGCACTTTGGAGATAGAATTTGGTTATTCACTCCTGGCTTTAAAATTAAAATCCAAATCGAATATCAAATTATATATTGGAAGTATATTTACCTAGCGAGATAATGCCCACGTCATTTACGATTCCATCTACGGATTCCGTCCTGGCGGGTATTTCTATGTATGCAATAACAGATGACGGAAGTGTAGCCACGACTAATTTCACCACTGTGCCCTTTATACAAGAAGGTCCCTAACAAACTCGTTGACTTGGTTAGGTCTTGTACGAATGCAATGTCACAACTGAAAATGTATCACTGAAAATGGACAAGTTGCAACAAAACAGCGTTGGCTGCCTAATCTAGTAACCATCTTCTCCTCCTCCACGTTGTTGCAATCTGACACTATAAAAAAACTCCAAGAAACCTCAACAGAGAAATGCACGTAAAAATGTGTGTTGCTGCTGCGTTGCAACTTTTAGGTTACTGCCAAAGAAGAGTGGTGTGGAGTTGTTTCATTTACTTACGATGCTTTTTATTTAATCGTGGGTTGGACAGGAGGTACAGTTGATATCTGGAACATTTCGACCCCATATACCGAAGAGTACGTTGGCACTCTGTTGGATCGGGGTGCCTCATGTAATTAAAATGTACATAAGATGTAATTGTATGGTATTGTTGTTTTTTGACTGTTTTCTAAACTGAAAACTGCTAGCTATCATCATGCACTGTAGATTTGGTCAATGTAGCCTGTGGTGGGGTGGGGGGAACATTATCAGTTCCATCGGGTACACATGGCTTGATATTTGCACAACATTGTACCATAGTAATGATCACTCATTTGGTTACTGTTTGCGTACATAACGCAATCTAGGAAAAGTAAATCCGTCCATTTGTTTGTATACATGCTAACATGGCATGATGAAGATGAAACAACAAGGTTATTTGTTCATGCATAAAATGTAATTGTGTAGCATTGTTGTTTTTTGACCACTAAACTGAAAACTGCTAAGTAATCATCATGCACTGTAAATTTGGTCAACCACAGTTAGCCTGGAAAAAAACTGTCTTATCAGTTCCCTTGACTGCACGCAGATTGATATTTGCACGACACTGTATCATAGTAATAATCACTCATTTGGTTACTGTTTTAGTAACGCAACCTAGGAAAAGAAAGTCCTTCCGTTTGTTTGTATACATGCTAACATTGCATGAAGCGAAAGTAACAAGGCGATTTGTTTGTACATAAAAACGTAATTGTGTGGTCTTGTGACTGTTTTCTAAACTGAAAACTGCTAATTAATTTTGCACTGTAAATTTGGCCAACACATTTAGCCTGATAGTGGCAATGGCTATATTAGCCCTAATCATGTATCACTACAACACAACATTGTAATTGGCCAATTTTAGAGGCTGTTACTGTTTCGTTTTAAGTCTATTAACAAGTTTTACCATTTTTTGACCCAAGCTAGAACATGTATTCGTTTTTACTTGTTTTCAAGCTCCCCTGACAATTTTTATTTAGATTTATTGCTGTACTGTATTGAACATTAATAAAAGTAGTTTTTACTGTAACAGATTTGTTTTAAGAGCATTATTAATTTAGTTTAAGTATCCACAGCTGGACAATTAAGTGGATGTGTGCAATGTGGTAGCACAAAATGATACCATTATCATCTGTGCGACTTATCCAATATCCATGTCATATTCCGTTACAACGAAGTTTGTGGGGGCCCAACATAATTCGTTATGCTGAAATTAAGTTATACTGAAATTCTGTCCCCCCCCCCCCCTCCCCACCGAAAGTTCACCGTAAATTCAGTATTGTTACTATCGTTTATCGTTAAAAATGTAGTTTAACATTAACAAGAATTGTAGATGTTAATAAACCTGCCATACCAGAAGGGATCGTCACAAAAACCGTGTAGCATGCAGGGGTGTGCGATACTATCGAAATTTGATACTGATACCGATATGGCAAAGAATTTAACCATTCTACTTTTGAGTTATAGAAATATCGAGTAAACAAAGACACTCAAATGTCAATACTCATCACATCAGTATTGCGAATTTTCGATAGGCATTGAGGGGGTTAAAGTCAATTGTAATCGAACATGAGTGAATCTCCATGGGCCATCCTTTCTTGCAATAAAATACCTCGTCAGCAGAAGATTTGGAGAACAACTCAACTTGAAATGACATCCGCAGCTTAGAGATGATCGTGGGCCTCCTAAATACGGAGGGCCACAGACGCGTCAAGTTTGAATCGTTTTCGATTGAATTCGATCCATCTAGAAGAGTGCGTACAATTATGTAGACTGTAATTCACACATTTCTTGCTGCCTGGCGAAGATAGGAGGACTGAAAATATTTATTTTCGGGTAATGCCTATCGAAAATTCGCAATACTGATGTGATGAGTATTGACATTTTTTGAGTTTGAGCGTCATTTGTTTACTTGATACCGATACTTTATTGGTATCAGTACTGGTATCGATTTTTCGGTAGTATTGAAGGTATCGATAAAGTATCGTTGGTTAAAAAAATACTGCAGTATTAAGAGAGTATCGAAGAGGTTTTGAAACAGGAAATTAATTTAAAGAGTTTACATTGTTGTAGATCTATGACCGTTAGGCCTAATGTTTACAAAAGCAGTAGTTTCACACGTTTTTAATGGGTAACGTACCTATTGACTCTTTGTATGTGAGAGTAATCTGCACCAAATAAATTATAAAACCCAAGAAGAATGGTGATTACTGGAACAGAATACGTTATAGTTGATTGCTGACTGTTTATGGAAGCCAAGACTTTAATATTATAACTTTGCTGGTGTACATCGTTGTAGATCTGTGACCGTTAGGCCTAACGTTTAGTAGCCTAACAAAAGCAGTAGTTTCACACGTTTTTAATTGGTCACCTACTTATTGACTCTTTGTTTGTGAGAGTAATCTGCACCAAATAAATTATAAAACCCAAGAAGTATGGTGATTACTGGAACAGAATACGTTACAGTTGATTGCTGACTGTTTATGGAAGCCAAGACTTTATTATTACAGGGTGTTTAAAAAAAACCGCTACACGTCGAATTTTTCTAAGTCCAACTACCATTCCCCGTCACTATAACTCCGCTCTCTGACCTCAGTAAAGAAATCAAGAAAGTTATTCCAGCCCTCAGGAAAGAAAACTTTTATTTGCGTTTCAACTAAGAACGCAAAAGGTAACAAAAGCATGTGACAGCCTTGGTTGGTTGGGGGGGGACTAAAACAAACAATAAAAGCCCATAATTAGATTTCAAGCAAAAAGAAAAAAACATTTAATTGGCCATTAAGCAAAATAGCTAAAATAAAGACTTTTACAGTATTTGGGATTCCAAATAAAACCGCAAAAGGGAAAAACGCATGTGGCAACCCTGGTTGGTGGGGGAGGACAATAAAAGCCCATAATTAGATTTCAAGTAAAAAGAAAAAAATACCATTTAATTGGCCATCAAGCAAAATAGCTAGGCTAAAATAAAGGCTTTACAGTATTTGGATTCCAAATAAAAACGCAAAAGGAAAAAAACGCATGTGGCAACCCTGGTTGGTGGGGGAGGACAATAAAAGCCCATAATTAGATTTCAAGTAAAAAGAAATAAACACATTTATTTGGCCATCAAGCAAAATAGCTAAAATAAAGGCTTTTACAGTATTTGGATTCCAAATAACAACGCAAAAAGAAAAACGCATGTGGCAACCCTAGATGATGGGGGACACCACTCCTGTGGCAGTACAACGTAGCTTCTGCGGCCTCTTATCCGTGATACCCTGTTGAGATTGAATCGCCCAATCAAGGCAATAGCCAGGAAATTTTATATATCCCCGCACTAGAATTAGAAATGAAGAGAGCCTCCCCCCCCCCCACCCAGCTCCACAAAAAATAAGGAAAAATAAATTCCATTCGCCACAATTAAAAAATACCTTACCCACAGAAACAATTGCAAGTAAAATTACAAGTGGAGTTGCAAATTTAAAAAAAATAATTAAAGTAAATCCCTGTTAAACTGAAATTTATTTTAAACACACTTTTTCTGTCGAGCGTAATGTAACCATACGTGAACTAGGAAAAAGGTCTATGCTTCACGACTGTGAGGCAGAGGATGGCGCTTCGTTGCTATTGAAATTGTATTTCTTTTTTAATACCGTTAAGCTTGTTTTTTTTTTAACATAACTAGTTTAATTTGTTTACCACTTTTTTTTAATTAACAATCAGCATGATTTATTTTGCAACTACATGTTCAACAATTTAACACGGCCCCTGAAGCTGATACGACGTTTCGAAATAATGTAACCATTTTATCGTATTGGGCTTACAATTTTGTTGTTAGCTGACAAACAAATTTTAAACGTGATCATTAACTGCTTCCAAACTGTAAGCTTTATACATAAACAGGCCATAGGCATATACAGGAACTAGAAAGAATGCTCTTTCATTTGAAACCTTAACCTTTCTATACTACGTGGTTCTCTGGAACTAAACTTAGCACGAGTTTGTAAACAAAAATCAACGCTATAGTCCACTATAAAGGCCTCATCGTGTTTCATGCTCTTCGCCAGTAGGCAAAATCCCGCACTGCGGGGGCTACGGGGGTACTGGCTACGGCCCTGCGCCCAATGTACATACTGAATTACCAACTATCCAGTATTCACATCTAATCGCCACACCACTTGCTGCACAAAAGGCCTAGTAACGTTATCCGGCCGGAGTTTACAGTACTGTACTTACTGTAATTGGCCGACTTTAATATCGGATTTAGTAACTTTGGTTAATGCTATTTATGTTGCCCTTCAGCTGTTCTGCCGTTGCACGCAAAGTTGTGAGTCATGTGACCTGATGTCCGCAGGGCATGCACTATTGTGTGATGTGTAGTATACAGTAGTACTGGTTGGTCCGTACACTTGGACGTGACAGTAGTTAGGTGCATACAACCTGATTAATACGATCATTCGGTACAGTTTGTTCTTTTTGTATTCGCTTCGTTCGATAGCCAACCACTCGTTCTTTTGTATTTCGTAACGACATGCCACGCATGGAACCTACACCAACGTATCAATATTATTAAATGGTATTACCAAAACGATATGATATATCGGCCGTTTTTGTGAGGTGGCAGGCTACGTATCTTCAGCCACCTCCATGCCGGTCTACAGTGGCACATTTGGTGGAGAAATTTGAAACCACAGGTTCTGTGGAAAATCAACGTCAGCCTTCTAAAGGTTAGCCTATCTGGCCCGGCAATGGGACGGGGGACTATGGCAAAGTCCTCATCCTCCCCCCCCCCTCCCTGTACCACATGCACTTTTTATTTTGCTTTATTCTAGGAATTCCTCACAGAACTGAATGTGTCGATCGGGATCATCTTCGTTTAAGGTGTGGATACGTTCCTTTTGCGAAATGTTATTTGAAATATAAATACTGTAAATGTATTTATTTTAGCTATTTTATTTGAAGGCCAAATAAATTCTTTATTGTTTCTTTCGAGTAAACAAATGACGCTCAAACTCAAAAATGTCAATACTCTTCACATCAGTATTGCGAATTTTCGATAGGCATTACCCGAAAATAAATATTTTCAGTCCTCCTATCTTCGTCAGGCAGCAAGAAACGTGTGAACTACAGCCTACATAATTGTATGCACTCTTCAGATGGATCGAATGAAACCGAGAACGATTCAAATTTGACGCGTCTGTGGCCCAGCAATAAATTTTTTTTTTACTTTTTACTTTTGAAATCTAATTATTGGCTTTTTTTGTCCCCCCCCCCCCCCCCACCACCACCAACCAGGGTTGTTCCATGCTTTTGTTACCTTTTGCGTTCTTATTTGAAAAGCAAATAAAAGCTTTCTTTATTATATTTTATTTTATTTTATTTCATAACTTTCATGATTTCTTTTTTGAGGTCATGGATGAGGGTTATGGCGACGGGGAATGGTTGTTGGACTTAGAAAAATTCGACATCGACGTGTAGCGTTTTTTTTTTTTTAAACACCCTGTATAACTTTGCTGGACTCTGTTGATGAGTAGCATTTTAGTGCAACTTAGCCATGAGCGGCCAGCGTGAAATTGAACAGTACAGTGCATGATGGGCACTTTTCTGTAAAAATAAAAGCAACTAATTTGTTTTAAATGTAATTAAAAATTTTAAAATTAAACTGAATCTTTTGTGTTAATTAATTATAAATTTAAAAAATATTTTATTTGTATTCGTATACATAAATAAATATATAAAAAAATTCTGGAAAGCAAAGATCTTTAGGCATGGTAGCTTCACTAAGCATTAGGCATAGATCCTGGCAGCAACAATCCTACGTAACTATCTTGTTTTAAACATGAATTTTGTTTTAAACTGGATATGTTTGTGTTATTAATTACAAATATTAAATTCATATATATTTTCATACATAAATTATACAAAATATATATTTAAAAAAATGTGCTGTTAGTGAAGAAAACCATGCAGCCTATCAAATTTAAAAAAAAACTATTTGATGCTTTGTTTCATAATTACATATAATATATAATTTTTGTCTGTATTGCTAATATTTGTAATGTCTAATACATAACAGTGTAAGTAAATTCCATGTAGCCTAGTCCGAGTTTATTTTTAAATTTCTGTGCTGAACAGTAGTCTGTAGGATACTCTAATTAAAATAAATAATTGTTTTCATTAAGTGAAGTTAATACTATTACGCCTTTATAAAACTTTTAAGGTTCATTTTCTAACATAACAAAGAAGTTTAGCTCAACATTATTGACCTCTGAAATACTTCTGCGAACAGTAATTGTAATGAAGGAATAAAGGAAGCTACAGATGAGTCATTGGAATTTGTTTATTACTACTGCTTTCTTTAAAAAGGTATCGGCATCGAAAAAAGTATCAGCATCGAGAAAGCATCGTGATACCGATATTCAGATTAATAAAGTATTTGTATCTAATTGAAAAACCTGGTATCGCACACCCCTGCTAGCACGTGCATGGGAGAAATAACGGGAAAAACCTGTATTGTTTAACTAATCTTTTTTCTTTTCTATTTCCTCGATAGCCAATCGATACGATTCGTTAATAATAATAAAATATTAAACTAAAATGGTAAATTAGGCCTAGGCTACTATAAAAAAAAATTGAACGAACAGTGTTGATACTCCGGTAAAAATCAGTCGGCAGGCAGTAGATTTTACAATAGGCCTAATTATAAATGTTTTTATTACCTTAATTAGTATTTTTGTTGTTGGTGTCATAAAAACTGACATGAAGTTGCTTTTGTTTGATGAAAACAGCGCTTGGTTGAAGCGATCACGACACATTAACCACGCAACGTTCAGTTGCCATCTTGTCGTGTTTGTCACCTGAGAAATCCAGGAAAAACCCTCTTTTCTGCTGCCATCAACGTCACTCATTATGCCTCCTATAAACTGTTCCGTTTCAAAACCCTTGGCACCTCCTTTAGTACTGCGAGCTCCAATTAGTTAATTCGTTGCATGCGATAGTTGAACATGAAGAAGCCAGTCTTTAAGTGATGTCACGCAGTTCGTCGCCATCGGAACTATCGTGCGCATGTCCTTTGTGAACGGCCGGCTACGAGCACACGATGACGACCTGCGACAGACTTTGGAAATGGTATTCACGATAGTCGATTGAAAAATGTGGAATATGTCATGTAGTATATAACCCATAACCGCCTGAAAAAACTTTCAGACCCTTTTTTTAGAGTCCATATGGTACTTGAGTCGGTTCTCGGATTCGAACCGGCATTCTCTTGGTTTGGAGCCGACGACGCCAACCCCTGGGCTGTGATTGCCCGCTTTGCTCGGGGTCCCCGGGGCCCCCTCACATGGCTCGCGCTGGGACTTGGTTTTTCGCTGTTATACGTTGAAGGTGTACGTTCGTATCTAGGCGGCTACGGGTTAATAATTATACAATAATTAGTTCGTCATACATGGCACTCGGCTATGTGCAAAAATTGAAATCTCTTGTAACTCCGATCTGTTTCCATCCAAGATGGTATCCGCAAGTTTGTAGTGCTTTCGATATGGAAAAAAAACTGATTTTATTGGGTTAGTGCATGGATCTTCTCCTTTAACTCAACTCGGTACTCATCCTCACAACTCGAATCGACACGAAAAATTGATGTCGCACATCCCTAGTTTTTACATTTCTTTGGCATGTTTGCAAAAACTTTCTGTGAGCTCCGCGGCAGCAACAAACATGACAAATGACTAAGGCTGTACCGATTCCGAGCTGATTCTCTCCGAGCAGAGCATGATCGGCAGGGCTCGTTGTACTGAGCAATTACGTCCATTTCACCGAGCATTTCGGCCGATGGACCTTGAATGCAAGCTTCATTCTGACTGTTGCTCAATTCTAGTTGATGATTACGGTCAAAACATGGTTCCTGCTGCAGGAAGGTTAAACGTGTACCACAGAATTCAAGTAGGAAGTAAATTTGAAGGTAATTCGTGCAGATTAACTACTATTTTTATGCTTTCTTTTGGACATTAGCTTTCATTTTACACTTGGTAACCGCAGCATTGTTTTTGTAACACCAGGAAGGCGGTTTTAATGAAAAGATTTGTTGTTTCTCGAAACCTGCTTGATAATTAGCAAGTGCTGATTAATAAAGGTGCTCGGTTCTGCTCGGTGTACCAGATATTTTTTGAGCACTCGGTTCGGCAGGTGAAAATGTGCTCGGTACAGCCAGGAAAAAAATGAAGACGTTTGTTTTCTTTGAACATGAACATGTTTGCTTCCCTCGCTCCCGGGAGGGGCTCGCGTCATCGGCTCCTGGTACAGTCTTACAAATGACATTAACATCATAGCAACAATTTGACATCACAGCAGTTGTTCATAGCATTTATTGTGGGGATAATAATAACATTGTTCGCTGCCAATAACTGGTTGTTATTGTAGTCATTTAATAAACCTCGAAAATTAATCTGATAACTCATCTGTAGGTAAGAGCAGACTAGCTTTATCGTATCAACAGACGACTTGTAGAGCATACCGTAAGGAAGAGTCGTAACTAAGGCTGTACCAATACTGGATGGGATTGGATCGGCTTCCTATATTTGCGGTATCGGTAACTTCGCTGAAATATCGGTATCTCTGGAACCGTTAGAGATTACGACATATGGTTTGTGGCGTTTTGCTCAGGAAATCACCGAGTATCTTCCTAGCTATGTTTTAACTGTTGGTTAGTACTTGAAAATGTGTTATTTTAATAATTATTGGACTTATTCAGGAAACTACCCCGTTGATGACAAAATGTTGGATATCGGTCCCTGTCGGCAGAATTTTTAAAACTGGTTCGGTATCGGATCGGTAAAGTTGGTATCGGTGCAGCCGTAGTCGTAACCAAATGTACAACTTATTAGCCAACTGAACATTACATCGAAACCCGACGATGTTATGGAAGGGGCTGCTAGTCAATGTTGCATTCATTTTTACTTATTAACTATTATGCTTTCTTAACTATGACCGAAGGTACGTGGACGCTGCTTTACATACGTCGACTTAACGTACATTGACTTAAATTTGTGTTGCTTTAGGAGAGAGGTGGATTAGATTCAATTTGTTGTAGCACCGTGTTTATCTAACCCCCCCATCAACCAAAACCCCTCTATTTCCCATTTCCCCATTCAGCTAGCTTGGCTTTCGTCTTTGTTTTAAGGAAGTGACAGGTTCCCACCCCAGCTTCGTTAACGTTTATGCGCACTCTTTTCAACCAATCACAGCAAAGCTGTCCTTAGAGCGACATAGAAAATCAGTGTAAGGTGGATAAAAGGTGGTTATTAAAGCACTTCAACTTCTTCTACGTGACGTGGTGGTTTGAGATAAGCTGCTTGTAAGTAGTTTTAGTTTGTTACACGAACTTTCTTACAGCACTCTAAGCACTACATTGACGTAGTCGACTTTAGATAAAGCAATGTAAAGAACCTCCATGTGCCCTGTGTCTATTTTAGCAATATCTCCTAAGTTCAATTTCGTTCAGGCCCGGACTGGGTGGGGGGGCTGCAGTGCGATGGCCCGGTGGGCCAGCGGCTCCTTTTTTTTTTTAGTTTTTTTTTTTTTGTTAATTGCAAAGCTCATGGGCTTAATCTTGTAATGACCGATTCAACTGACTGCAGGAAAGGGAGAGTGGGGTGGGTGTGCCTGTAAATTTATGGAAAAACTAATTCGGTTGGGCCAATTTTTTTTTATTTGGTGGGCCAAAATGGTATGAGCCCGGTCATAAGAATTGAGCCAGTCCGGCCCTGGTTTCGTTGGTAGGTAGAGACTGGAAATGCTTCTCTGTTGTTGTCATTCTTGTCTGTGGAAAGGAGTTACGTACAAACACTAAGAACGTTCACTTTCTGGGAAACACAATTCTTGCCATCTCGAAATAAAAGACTAACTACACTCCACATTAATAGATACAGTTCTTTCCACCACACAATGTGCGACAGCAATGCCCGAATTTTCCATTTGTCCAACAGTCACTGTTGCGATGGCACAGTCTGTGACCGCAATGGTTTTTTAAGCCAGTCCAACGAAAAGGACAGCGAAATGGAAAGCGTTCTGGAGGTAGTAATAGTTTGTTGGGGTACAATGCAGGAGAAAAACAGTTCGCGCCACCACATCTTGTTGGGCAACACAAACCAGCCAGTTCTAACGTGCTGCAAGTGTGTCCCGGCAAACACAAAGTTTTTGTACACTGTCCTTGACTCCCAGCCCATAATTCGGGATTTGGGCAAAATTCATTTGTTATTTTTTGTGTTGGCGACACAGCCAGACTTGGTGGTGGTTTGAGTTCCAGAAGATTGTAACTGGGTTGCTTGAATGTTATAAATGGTTTTTTTGTTACAAGTGTGGTTTGGCGTGGCGCCGAGGCACTTGTTATATTGTAGTAACAGTTCAATCCACCGCACGATGTGGTACAGCATCGACCAAACAGTCCTAAAAAAAAAATTATAAAAATTACCAAATTTATAGACAGCATACAGTATCTGCTAACACCAGTGCAGTGGCGTAAAGAAATAATTGCCAGTAATGCTGTATGTCGTAATTTCATAGTTAATTTATTATCAAAGTTTTGTAATAGCTTTGCTTGTTCTTGAACAATCACATAATACAAGTTTGAATCGAAACATGTGGTTGGTGCCCAATGGACAACATAAAAGCAATAAAGTGCAAGAGAAAAATTCATAAAATGAGCATGTCTACCACAAAGTGAACTCTGTTTAGTTGAATTTGTAGAAAAACTGCTTCTCTTTTCGATCCCAAAATGCTATTGAAAGGAGACATGGTTTTGACACAAAGCCAGCTGAACGTTCCCATTGGTAAGACATTATTTTTATATAAAACTGGACAATCAGTTCTTGGATCATAATGTCTCTTAGTTCATTCGTTCCGTGACTTAGCCAACATGGCGGACCATCGACTTATCATGCCGATATTTAATATGAATACAGCGAAATTAGTTAAAATACAAGCTACCACAACTGTGACAGTGTTCGTACGTGGCCTTGAATTCCTTGAAAAGCCTTAAATTTGAAAGCCGAAAATTCAAGGCTTGAAAAACCTTGAAATGTGGAGTTTTTGTTGTGGAGTGTTGAATTTTGTGAGTGTACGTTGTCCGGAATGAGGTTAATGCTAACAGTATATTAATTCAGATATAAAATTAATTCAAGGACAGAAATAATTTGGCAGCTGAATCCATTTCTTCTGTGAACGGTGCTGCCCTCGTATTGGACTGGCGAACGAATGAGAGAGATACAGTGCAGTGCAAACAATTTTTGCCAGAAGGGGCAGCTGAGCAAGTGCTGTTCCACTGGTTGTTATTTGATGTATTCCTACTACTTCCTCCTTGTTCATTGGTGGGAGGAAGGTGTGAGTCATTGTTTATGACCGTTTTGCTTCGTGCTGCAAACTATAAGACCACAATGGTGCCAACGATGACATCTGGCAAAATATTGGAATTTAAAAGGTAATTTCGAGTCTACTGTGCAGAGCCTTGAAATTGGTTGTAAGTTAGCCTTGAAAAGCCTTGAAAAAGCCTTGAAAATAGTTTCGTCTGTTACGTACGAATCCTGCTGTGAGCACGTGTTTATCCAGCTACGCAATAAGCCACGAAATTTCGTACAACGGACAGAAAAGTGGATGGACCGTGTCCGTATGTTTTAGTCACGGGGGATAAGCTAAGTTGGTTTGCTGGGCTGCTTGGATCCGGGATGGGCACATTTTGTACGGTTCTGTTCTGCTTTCTGTGTTTAAAAATATGCAAACACATGATACTGTGAGAGTTCAGAAAATTCAAAAATTCACGACTGCAACGCTCAATCTCACAATATGGAATTCAATTTCACAAAGTTGTTGTAGGTAGATGGAAACTTCTCCCAACTGTCCTCATCAGGCTTAGTTTGAAGAACTTCGGTGCTTTTTGGATTACATTCAACTTGCTTCTGTCGTCTGCAATGTGGCCTTCGTGGCTTCCGATGTTGGTCATGTCGTCGTCTCCACCCTTCAGTGAGGCGAGCATGGAGGGCTGATCTCAATAGGAATTGGATTCCGGGAGTAGAGGGTGCCTGGATGTTCATTAGCTCATAATTATCTTTCTTGCGCACCTGGATTGCCAAGGACTCTTAAGATGCTTATCTCTCGTCAAATTTGAAGCAATAGAGTACTAGTATTTCTGTGTTATAATGAAGGTAAGGTGCAAAATGCATTCGTCATGACCACAATTTAGTATACAGTGGCTACCTCATTATTTTCAACCCGTTAGAAAACTGTTGTACCAGGCTAGGTCATGTTTTTTTAATCCAAGTTGTGCTAGAAACTATTAGTGTGTGTGGAATGCAGCGTGCGAGTTACCTTTAATGTAGAGTTTTGTTTTTGCCCTTTTTAACCCAATTTTAAAGGGACAAATGCAGCCTTTTAATTTGCTAATGCAAAAGGATATTGCAGGATCTGTACATTTGAGACTCTACTTTTCTTTAGTGCTAACAAAACTTGCTTAACATCAGGGAGTTGAACTGTTGTTTTTCGGTTCGGTTTCCAGTTAAGGTTCAGCTTTATTTTAAATTTCGGTGGTTACGGTTCGGTTCGAACCGTTTTAACTGGTTATAACCGGTTACGGTTTAACCGGTTTTACTCGGTTACGGTTTTAACAGGTTTTAACAACGAACAAATAAGTTTGGCCTTAGTTTGCAAATTTGCGTAACTTTTTAGTTGCTTACTCTAGTTGCTTTTTAGTTGCAAATTTGCAAAGCTTTTTAGCTGATTAGTTTTCAAATTTCCAAAGCTTGCAAATTTAGTATCAATGTCAATAGCACAGTTTTTAAAAATTGGACTATCAAACGAAAGAAAAAAAAAAATCTTTCAGAGCACTTGCTACCGAAACCAGGCAAGGCACTACAGTATCAGAAATTGATTAAGGGAAATTGCTTAGTGGTCCCCCAATGTCTCCCACCTCCCTTTTCTTTTTCATGCAGGCCTGGTCTGGTGAAATACATTGTCCGGGCCTTTCCTCCACGCTTCTCCCCCCCCCCCCAACCCACGCCTTCCCTTCGTTTACATCTGTAATGCGAAGAAAGAGTGGGGGGGGAGGTGGAAGAATGTGACTTCAATTTTTGGTGTATCATTGTTTCGTGCAAACTACGCCTGGTCACGCAGAATGTGGTATTGTGTGTTATAATTACTCATTACTACCGGGGGGGGGGGGGGACTTAATTACATATAACAGAATTTCGTACGTCCTTGCCTAACTCAAACTCTGGACCTTTTCCAGCCTTTGTAGCTCTATTTTGGAGGTTTTCCTGATAATCAACATGTGAATTGTGATAGTGAACTGAAGTAATGTTTTGAGGGGCATGAGGAACGTGACAGATTTACAACACAAGTAATTAAACTAGTGATACCACCGAAAATTCGCCTGCTGTGCAACTTCCACTGCAAATTTTGCTCCAATTTTGGTTCTTTGTATCATAATAATATAATAATAATAATAAAGGTTTAAAACACCAAAATGAAAAGTATTTTGGGAAATAGGATGGCAGAATTGCCACCTACCCCAGTCCGATGTTACAAATGTAAGAAAAATAAAAAAAAAAATGTTCCTTTCGAATCTTCCTCACCTACCCATTACCTATTGGGGGGGGGGGATCAGAAATCCGGTCTCTTAAGGAAGCACCTCAGGTCCACCTCCTCAAGCTGATTTGGGAACAAGCTGATACAGCCTCTCTCGGCCTCCGGAAGAGAGTTCCAAGGCTCGATTACCCCACAAGGCTCGATCAGTCTCAATGATGAATGTAAGTTATACTTTTGGGACACTTTTTTGTCCAATTCTGGAACTTCGAAAGATTTTTTTGGGGGGGGGAGGGGGACGCAGTTCGACCCTAGTGAACACCACTTCTCGACGGACCTGCAGGTACCACAATACACTGCACGTGAAGCAACATGTTGAATCGAGTTTTCTTTTCACTGACATTTTTTTGATTGTACATTGAGTAGAGCCTTTCTTGTTAAGTGGTCTTTAAGAAAAGGTCCCAACTGAAGTGAAGACCCCGGTGAGGCTCCTTCCGGAATGCTCTGTGCAGCTGCACACTCTGCACATTGGGTAATCCGGCCCTGGGTGTTACACACACACTTTGGCTTTATCATTTACAATTTTTCTTGCTTTAGGAGATATTTTACCATTTTTGATAGTTCGTTATATGTTGGTTGAAATTTTCCTCACTCTTATTGCTTACCTCCTTCAGTGCATTTCTTCGAAACTGTGCACAGTTGATTTTTGCAAGTGGTGGCATCAGTTCCTTCCCATGCTTGCGGACAGTCGAACTCCGGTTTTGGAGCGGGATAGTAGCAGTTGTATCCCCTGCACAAAGTGGCGCAGCAATGTCCCCGTCTGCCATTCTTGATACATTTTGCATCACTGAGACATAGTTGAACACCACACGATATGTTGCTATGACCAGTCCACGGAACAGGACAACTTGGAAATGTGGTTGCAAAAACACAGCTCGTGCCGCCACAACTAAAAAGAGAAGAAGAATATACTTTGAGCACTTACATCAACTAATCAGATAGATGAACGGCCTATTAGATCCGATTACGCCACTTTCATCAATTCATCAAAAGTGATGTCATATTTCAATCTTTTAGGAACGGACTCGGTAGCTTCAGCGTGCAGTCACTATCATACTCGCGTTGCCTAGGGGCCTTAAAAAAACAGTTTTTGGCTGATAGATACCTTTATTTCTTATAGTCGAGTGACTTGTTACCTTCTTTTAGCCGAATGGCGACGCTGTGTGTGACGACAATGCCCACCATTTGTTTACATAAACAGTCCTAACGAAGAAAATTGCAGCCTCTGCCATTAGTTGGTAGATTTAAGGGAAAAGAAAACTGCCTCAAAGAGCTAATGGACTGAGGAACTAATTGGGAAATTAATCTTTCATTTAGGAAGCTGTGGGTAGGAAGCTAGTAGTATTTTTCGTTAACTATTAATTGAACAGGAGTGGTCAAAGATTATTCATGTGAAAGCTTTCAAATCCTTACATTTTAAAATTAACTGATGGAAAAACTCTAATTTGGGGAAGGAACACAGACATATTAATACATGTCCCAATTATGGAAAGACTGCAGCTAGGAAGGATGTAGGGAGAAGGCATGGAGCAATATATAGTGTTCTTGCTAATAAATGACACTTGTAGCTTAACAATCCTTTGAGTTTGCACATACAACAGTAATTTCTGGTGAAGGCATAGGTTCCTTATGCAAAAGCAGGTTTAGTTATGTGCTGCACAAATCCAAGTGAAGAGCTTATTCTGTGATGCTATTTGGTGAGCTGTTTAACTTTTGAACCAGTTGGTCAGTTCATTTTACATTTCCTACATCCACAGGCTGACCACGCATCAGGTCTAAAATTATAGGAATTTTCTGCAAAAATGTAGGAGAAATATAGGAATTTATACCACGGCTGTGACGTCATGCTAAATTTCTGTAGGTTAAATCTCTTTAACCGTGACCGGAAGTGTGCGTCATCGCAAAAAAGTGTGGGTTATCAAGTCACTCCACACTTTTGCATAACCCACACTTTTGATGATTATTTGGGATACTGATATTGCATTCATATCTTCATTGAAAATAAGCCTTGGACTTATTTGCGGGGGATTTACGGTATTACTATACTAATTGGATGAGTCTAGGGGTATCAAACTAATTAAAACTGTAGGAAACTGTACAAAAAATTACGATATACAGGCAATTTCGTTGAATTATAGGAAAATATAGGATGAGTTATCAACCTATATACATTCTCTGCTATGCCCTACCCATGGCTTTAAGTTAATTACTTACTAAAACAGGGGAAGGGGTTTCAGAGACTTTAAACCCCCAAATATCAAAATTAATCAAACAACATTAGTCGTATGCTAGTTGTAATCATTAGTTAGGGAAAGTAATCAGAAACTAATATAAATTAACTAAAAGACTTTACATATAAAACGACACCTAAAAGAATGCATGTCATGTAGTTAGCGACCATTGATGATCATATATTCAACCCACACACCAAATGTTTGACCATCTTGACAACAACAAAATGTGGACTTATACAGTTGAATGGAATTCAGACTATCATAATAATGGGCGAATTGTTAAGACATGAAGTTTTGTAAGTTAAACTTGCCAATAAATGAAATGTTGATATGAAAATGCAATGGAAATGCTTTATTGTGTTTGTGTAATTTTCATCTGCAGTGGATTAGTTTTTCATTTGTTTTATATCTTTCAAGATTATAGATAAGTAGGTTAATCCATTGTGACATGGTTGTAATAAGTAAAAAGTTATATGAATTTTCGAGGAGCCTTCGATCCCCATCGTCCGTTGGCTTTCAGAACATTGGTGTGCACTACATCAATTCTTGTGGGGTCTTGGGCAGTGTAGCAATTGGGCAGTGCAGCAAATGTAAAAATTGGGCAGTGTAGCAAAATAAACTTTAAGCTTCTTAAACATAGATTGGATTTAACAAACTGGGATTCAATCCTTGGGGATGAGGTTGATTGAGAGGGTTTGTGGGTTGCTTTTCACTCCTATCTTGTTGCTGTTGTGCAGGGTTGTAGCACTGTGAGGCAGATGCGAGGGGCATCAAATTGGGCATATCCTGGATATATTCGGAGGCTTTTTGTAAAGAAACTACGACTGTGGAGGAGGTACGGAACCAACAAATGTGCCAAAAGTCTTTCTGCATTCAAGTCTCATTGCAGGCTGGTGTTAGACTCCTTAACTGGATTCGAAACTCAGAGGGAATTACGTGTCATTGCAGAGGGAAATCCTTCATCGCTCTTTAGGTTCCTCAGAGAAAAGACTAGCGCATCTCGTAAGCTTCCACCCCTATATATGGATCTAAAACTGTTGACTGACGATTTGGCTAAGGCTGATTTACTAAATAAAACATTTGTGGCAAATTTTACCAATGACAATGGCATTCAACCAGTTTCTAACATTGCTGTGGCACATAAATTTTGCAGTGTGGCAGTCGATAATAGTATGATTGCCTCTGCCATTTCCCAAGCAAAAAACAGCAAAGCTGTGGGCCCTGATGGCTTATCAGCTTTTTTATATAAGTAAATAGCTAATGAGATAACGTATCCGCTAAAGAAGATTTTCAATAAATCCTTGAAAACAGGTAAATTGCCTAAGATGTGGAAGACTGCAACTGTCATTCCAATCTTTAAGAAGGGGAATGCAGCCCTACCAGGCAATTATAGACCAGTTTCGTTGACATGTGTTCCCTGCAAGATATTGGAGAGGATTGTGCGTGACAAAATTATATCTTACCTCAGACGTGAGGATCTCTTGGATAATGACCAATTTGGGTTTCGGGCTGGTAGATCGACTACACTTCAGTTGCTGGTCAGTCTCGATGATTGGTCGATGCATTGTGATGCAGGGATATCCACCGACGTCATTCTTACAGATTATGCTAAGGCATTTGACTCGGTGTCCCATAGTAAACTGTGTTTAAAGCTCTCAAATTGTCCTCTTGAGGTGGATTGGCGATTTTCTTGAGGGTAGAACCCAGGTGGTGCGTGTGGGTAAGTCTGAAGCACCGCCAAGAGAGGTCACTAGCGGGGTGCCCCAGGGGTCGGTTTTGGGCCCACTACTATTCTCCCTCTACATCTCGGATCTGCATTCTAATGGAAATGGCACATGCATGTATACCAAAGTTTACGGATGACATCAAGCTGTATCGTCACATTATTGACCAGGTCGACCATGAGAAATTGAGCGATTCCCTGCATTCACTAGAATGCTGGTCGAATGTTTGGCAACTAGCTCTTGCGGGCGATAAATGTAAGGTGTTCCATGTGGGATCTTCAAACAAATTTAAAGTATATGAAATTGCAGGTCAGAAACTAAAACATGCGTTGACATGCAAAGATCATGGTGTGTGGTTTTGTGGCAGCTTAAAGTGGTCTACACATTGTGCTCAAATTGTCAAATCAGCCCGACAGAGATCTGCCATTGTCCGTCGATGCTTCTCGTCTGGGGATGGCAAGACGCTTTTCTGGGCTTTCTGCGTTTTTGTTAGACCCATTCTGGAATACGCCTCTCAGGTCTCGTCGCCAAATCTTGTAAAGGACATAAATCTGGTTGAGTCGATCCAGCGATCATTTACGAAGAGGTGCGAGGTTTATCAAATTGTTCATATAAGGAACATCTGCGATTGTTGGGGGCTGACACTCTGGAGTTGCGCAGGCTCAAACTTGATTTAACACTGACCTTTCTGATGCTTCATAACATGGTGGATTTTAATTACGGGTATTTTTTTGAGCTTCGAAAAGATAGTGTGACTAGGGGGCACTCGTTCAAACTGGTGGAGAGGAGTTTCTCCACGACATGTCGGCACCAGTTTTTTTCGTTCAGGGTTGTGAAGGCCTGGAACTCTTTGCCGAATCATGTGGTAACGGCCACCAGTGTTGCATATTTTAAGGTAAAACTATCAAAGTTAAATATCCATCTCCTGTCTTATACCCATTACTCATTAGATTAGTTTGGCGGGTCTTTTTAGGCAATTTTATTTGAACAACCATCTTTTGTCGTTTCATCATTCTTTTAAATTTTGTGGGCGGGCGTAAGTGACCTTTTATCGGCCCTGCCCTGTCCTGTCGTGATTTTTTTTTTTTGCACGACGAATGAATTATTATTATTATTATTATTAATATTTAAATCTTTGTTCTTTTTCTCTTGTTGGGTTGCTGATGGTGACTCCTGGCCAATGAAAGTTTGAAACTTCCCTTCATTAGGAAGTGCCACCGTCGACAGCCCAGAAGGAGAAACAATCAATATTCTTTTTTGTTTCGAGACCCACCAGAAGCTCACAGTGGGAGCCAAAGTTTTGAAAACGACAAAATGATGGGGATTGATGGAACCTTGAAAATGTACGGTAAAACAATGCTTACCTGTTAAGCGTATATGACTTGTGAACCATGCAATACACGTTTTCCCACATCAAAATTGAGGTTTGCGATTAAGTAAAAAGTAACACCAAGTCGACTTCCACGCCATGTCTGTGTACCTGTAATCCCTCGCCATGTAAATCCTTGTGTACCTTAACGTATTATTTTCTTTTTTATCCATTTCACTTCCACAGCATTGGCTGTAGCTTACTGTTCGCTAAAACAGTTACTGAAATGACAATGCAAATGAATGTGAGGTTTACCGTAGATTCACAATGATCTGGCACTATACACGGCAGAAACCAGGATACATGACTTTCGTCCTCTTTGACTCGTAACTAAGATGCCAACAACTGACGGATTAAGAGCATTTATTGGTAGGATTGTAGGTGTAGAAAAGCATTGCAAGATTGCGAGCCCTGCTAAAATATCTGCAGATAATCTACAGTTTTTTTAAGCTTTTCCAGACAATCTGCAGATTATCTTCAAAGTCTGCAAATAATCTGCAGACTATTTATATATAATAGATAATCTGTAGATAATCTGCAGTTTTTATGAAGGCAGTGTCCCAAGTCTGCAGATAATCTGCAGTTTTTATAAAAGCAATTTTTCTCAGTCTCAAGTCTGCAGATAATCTGCGTTTTTATGAAGACAGTGTCCCTAGTCTGCAGATAATCTGCAGTTTTATGAAAGTATTTTATTAAGTCCCAAGTCTGCAGATAATCTGCAGTTTTTATAAAAGCGATTTTTCTCAGTCCCAAGTCTGCAGATAATCTGCAGTTTTTATGAAGACAATGTCCCTAGTCTGCAGATAATCTACAGTTTTGTGAAGGTAATCTTAAAATGCATATTTACTGTAGATTAGGAATCCTAAAACTTTTAAGTGATTATTTCAATAGATTAATTATTTATAAAACCTGTGGACTTTGGTGCAAACTTTTTTCTAAGTTTAAAAGACAAAATGAACATTTAGGGACCACTTTTTGAAGCTAAATATCCAATTCTGATCCCGAAAAGTTGGGTCCTATTTTTCGAAATTGTTAGAAAAGATCTTCAAGAAAAATTTTAACTTTCGTTCAAAAATAATAAAAAAAAAAACCACTCTCAGAATCAGAAGTCGGATGAAAATTCAGGTTGTATTTTTTGTGTGGCACACCTGCGATTTAAAAAAAAAGGTACTAGGTTGAAAATGCGATCTACCCCTAATTCGAGCTACTTCTAATTCGAGCTACCGAATTTTGAACCGTCCTGTCCCTGCACTCACAACTACAGAAAACTTAGTTTTCATATCTTAATTTTAAAAAGTGTGGAATATAACAAAAATTACAGGTAGCCTATAGTTGTTATATGGCTGAACTCTTACATTTATAACTTTACATTTAATGCAATAATTCATATTTTATTTGTGACGTACTCAGGGAGTAGACGATTGAATCCAAGAATAATCTCAAACCCAATTTACTCCTTACTGCATAGCTAGGGGACTATGCACTGAGAACACATATTAGGCATAAAACACAAGTTTAGGAGCTTGGTCTTATCCTGAGCTGAGTCCAGGGAGACAACCTTTCGAGTTGTCTGCCCCACACCAAGTGCCTTCCCATGGTCCCTGCCCTCGTATTTATGCGTGGGCCAGAACAATAGAAGTCGCCTGAGGCATTACGTTGCGTAACCGCTAACAGGTTGGAGCCGGCTCTGACTGGTTTTGAACAATAGAGTAGCCTCGTCCCCGGCTGTTGGCGTTCGGCCAAGTTCCGGTGTAGACGGAAGTTGACAGGATGCCAAGCAGCTCATGTAACTACAAGGTGCACCATGTGCGTTCACACAAGGTGCGCCCTGCTATTCGTAAATAGCGTGTTACATATTTCTAAACAGCAACAACATATTTTATGTGTCACATATTATACCTCAGCATGCAATTTCAAAATAGGAAGAAACACTAAAAATGAAACTATATGGGGAGGATTTTAATTAAGTTACATGTAGCATCAAACTGTAGATTATCTGCAGATTATTTACAGTTTCAATTAACACATTTTGAAGGTGAAATTAATATTTAGCCATACTAAAGAGTTAAATTATTAGAGTTAAAGGATCATTTTAAACAATCAATTGCTAATAATACTCTGAAAGGAGAAGTTTGTTTATAACCCTAAGGACTATCTGTAATTTATGAATCAACATAATGTATGTATAAACCCATAACGAATGGAAATGAAAGTTACAAGTATATAAGGCTAATCAAAAACAGCAATACTTGTAAGCAAAGTGTTTACGGGTTATTGCAAGTATGTTTGTACCTATTGCAGGTTCTGCTAACTGTGGCCCATAGTATGTGAAAATTAAAACATGCATGTTAGTATAAATGCAACGAACAAGAGCATAATGAGATAAAATTTACTTTTTATGGATTTTTTTTAGCGTTTCAGTTTGAAGAAAAACTGCAGATTATCTTCAGAACTGTGCCTATTTACCTCAAAATATCTGCAGATAATGTGAAGTTTTATCTATAGATCTTATGCAGATTTTTTCCTACAAACTGCAGAAAATCTGCAGAAAAACGGCGGATAATTTGCAGATAAAATCTTCAAAAGTGTTACCAGCCCCCTACTTGAGTTACAGGCTCATCACGATTACTTGCATGTAGTGGGAACCTATACACAGAAGACTCATTATGCCAGGAATGTAGCTGTCATGTTGCTGCGTCTTGAAGGAGTAAACTACTTATGAAAACATAGGCATAATTTTTAATTAGTTTTAAGTTGTGGCAATGGGGCATAATTAGCATCATTAGAATGCTCTCGAAAATTTGGGGTGTTGGAATATCAAAAAAAGATTACGCAAAACACCTACCTATAGGGTGTGCTATGGCATTGCTAATCATATTACTGTTGTCTAAGAATAAACACAAGATGGGGCAGCCTGAACGCAACGTGTAAGTGACGGTTTCTTTCTATCAATGTATGGTGAAATCAACTTCAATTTTCCTGGTTTTGCAAAGTAGGTACAATTCCGATGGAATATATATTTTGGAACGTGAATTTTTGATTTATTCAATTCAGTATTGCCTTTTATTACCTTAATTGATTTTTTTGTTGTTGGTGGTGTCGTTTTAATTGATGTGGAATTACTTTTGTTTTATGAAAATAATGCTTGGTTCAAGCGATTGTAATTTCTCAACCACGCAGCTCTGATCGCGAACTCCGATTGGTTCGCTCAAGGCATGTGACCTGAGCATGTTGTGGTTTATATTTACGTGAGCTAGCATGGGAGTGTCGTTGTGAACAGCTAGCCAGGCTTTAATCAAAGCTAGTCATGGCCGATGTATTAACAGTTGGCTATTCTAGGAATTGCCTTTTCCATCAGTGGATGACATCATCAACTTTGAACTTTCTTTGTTGCGCAGGGAGGAGATGGTTAGACTAATGGCAAAAAAGTCTGAGTAGATTAGCCAATTGCGAAGATGTGATGGTCAATGGATTTAGCGGAGACTATAGGTTCACAATACTGGCCATCCCTAGCAACTTAAAAATGTGACGTCGTTCTGAAAAGCAATAGTTCGTTGAAAGAGCATGCATTTTCCTGTGTTGGCACATTCCTTTACCAGATATTTCTTCTTCTCTAAAAAAAAGTCTGGTAATGTTCAAAATTGAGCCGGTTCAGCCACACAAGCATTAAATTGCTTTGGCTGACTTAAGGCTAAAAAGAAATTAATAACAAAAAAAGTTATTATTTCTAATCCTCCCCTACCAGCATTCACATACCTTGTATTGCAACAATGTCCTCTAGCCCCGTCTAAGTTGCAGTCTTCATCAGTGATGCATAATTCGTCAGAACACCGTTTCGGGTATGTCCCCATCCATTTTTTTCCTGGGCACAGTGAGCCAAGGGACAAACCAGACTGCCGTATGTTTCTTGCAGAAGTTGGGTAGTAACAGTTGAGGCCACCACATACTGTATTGCAACAGAGCCCATTTTTACCATTTTCTTTGCAGGAATTGGGGTTCGTTGAATTGCAGGTGATGCGATCACAACCGATAAAGTCAAGCATCCAGTTTTGCGGACAAGTATTGAAGTTTCTTTGTGGGTAATAGCAGTTGAGGCCACCGCATCTTGTGCCGCAACAGAACCCTTGACCATTATTGTCTGCAGGACAAGATGTTGTATTGGTTGAGTCACAGAGATTTAAATCGCATTTTGTAAGATCATCTCCCCAGTTTGTGGGGCACTGAGGAGTTGGGTGCCTGGATCCACCTGTTGAGGAAAGAAGAAACTTAGATTTATCAAGTATTCTCATTGAAAATGTTATTATATTGGTAAGTCGTACCATTCATTTTATTATATAGTGTCTCAAAAGTCTGTCCATCCCAATTTGTCCAACTGATGTAAGAAAATTAGACTTTGTGAATCTTCAAAAGAAATGCACTTCCGACGTCTTTCCGATAAGATGGTGGCCCTTTTAAGTGCAAGGTTGACTACATCATCTTGATGTTACTAGGAGTGGGCATTAATACCCTTCCTGGAACCCGAAGGGGCTTTCAACTAACTCGCCTGTTTGTAGACTTGAGTTTGCGGATATCATGATGAGTTCCCTTGGAATGACAACAAACCCAACCCCAGCTTTGGGGAACAGATCAAAGGCGGGTGCCCGAAGGATTGTTTAGGATATAAACGCCGTGCTAAGTAGTGGTTTCATTTGTAACACCCCCAACTCTTAAATTAAACATCAACATTTTTTAAAAATTAAGCCTGAAAGATCATGAGAAAGTCCCCCTCCCCCCAAAAAAAACCATAGCGTAGTTTGGCAACGCACTGATCCACTACACAATAGCTGCATGAAGTAACACACATTTATTTACAATTGTTGTATACAGCATGTGTTTACAGCAGAACATCACATAGGTAAAATGTAATATCACACCCGTTAACAACTCCTAGAGCGATAAATAATAAACGTAACATATGCTGTCATTGTAAAATGTCAATACCATCGGTCGACAACTAAGAGGCACCGTTTGTAACATTGATTAAAATAATACCCCTGAAAAGAAAAAAGAAATTATGTATAAAAGTGTCGCCTTTGAATAAAAAAGTACCACCTCGTATTAAAAAAATATCATTCCCAAGAAAAAAAACAAAAAACTTCCTAACCATGGGGAAATGTTTCCTCTTTGGAAAAAAAAATTCTTTCGTAATGAAAAATAAAATTATTTCCCTTAAAAAAAACTTTCCCCCTCCAAAAAATTTTCTACCCTGCAGGAAAAAAGACAGCTGTGTTAAAACTTATTTCCAATCCTTGAATTACAAAAACAGACAGCGGAACACTTTTATCACAATTTCGGTCATTCGCAGGGACCGGAAGATGGGAAACGAGTTACACAAGACATGACCTAACAAAGCCATTAACAAGGTCACCAATTGGCTCGTCTTCTCAACCAACCTCCGCTACTCCCACCAATGGCTTAGGAGAAGGAAGTTCTATGCCTCTTAATGCATCATGTGCTCCAGTAGCCATGGTCGTCTAGCTCATACGAACCATGGTTACCTGGATGACCTTCCCCAACTTAACAAAGTTTTCAGATTCAAATAATAAAAATATTAATGTTTATTTCTACCGAGGACACTTTTAAGATTACGACTTCGGATGAAGGCTATCTGCTGCAATATGTACAAGTACCGGTAATGATGGGTGTATTCCAGGATTTCGTTACCAAAAATCTCTTACCCCGAGTTTTGTGGGTACAAAATTACCTCAATAATATTTATTGGCATAAGGCGCTTCTTAATAAAGCAGCGCACGTACAAAAGTCTTCCTAGTACTTCAGAGAATGTCGAACCGTCCCTTGCTTCGACACCATTACATAGATAACAACGCCATTCGACTATTTCATCTAATTGCGCTTAGTTACTGAGATGGAAGGGTGAAATCTGTGCTAGCCATTACAACTGCTTTGCACGGTACCAGTGGTATTCCAATGTGTTCCCCTGCCGCTTTGACCCAAGAGGATTTCTTCAAGGAAGATACAAGCAACATGTGCAGCGTACGTCAACATCATGCCATGGGAGTGCTATTCTTTGTTCAGCTGCGTCGTGCCGTGAAGATAAGGGTAAACCTCCCAATAGTGCAGGGGCTGGAGAACGCAAATATGGTGATTGTTACAAATTCGGAAGTTTGGAACAACTCTGCAATAAGTGTCCGTCTCTGCAGTCAGAAAATGCAGAGGCTGCCTCCTCGCAGGCAAGCAATGCCAGGAGGCAATAAAGTTTACTAAGAAAGATTGGAGAGTACAGGCTCGAAATGTGAAAAGTGTTATGAAGTAGTGTGTGGCTGTACCGAAAGTTAGCATGTTATGGGACTACATGAAGAGATTGGGGAGGAATGCAATATCCTCTGATTCCCATCCGTATTGGCGGCATGGACCTCGTAGCGCTTTTGGACACAGGTTATACCATCTTGGTGGTCAGCCAAGAAACAGCTGATACCATGGCAGCTAAAGGTTATGTTATTCATTAGATTGTCAGGATAACTTTTGTGTTGGTCAGTGGCAGTATGAGAGGTACGCAATATCTTCTAACGACACGTATTGGGGGTAATGGACAAACTGTAAGGTGCCTTTTCTTGTTCTCCCAGAGGCAACAGATTCTATTGTTTTGGGCCAAGATTTCGTATTTAAGACTGACGTGACTTCAGACATTCACAACAGCGGTTGGTGCAACGCTTATGGATTTTTGACAACATTTGCGAAACTGGGGATGGTCAGACATGAAGAAGGACTATGCAATGCAAGGGAAGCTGCAGACAGGAACGTTATAGAAGGAAATTTTGCCAAAGCTCATTGCTCCGATACTCATCGCAAACAGCGAGCAGTGTCTCAAGAAACACGCTAATATTCTATCATCAAAGTTAGGTAGCACTCACATTTATAAACACTACATTGAATTTCAGCCTGGCACTAAGCCAATCGGTTGTCTCATCATGGTACTGATGCTGGTACTACGAAGATTATAAGTGATCAGGTGGATAGGAGGGCCCACTGAGAAACGTTTCTGTACGGACTTCACAGAACTTAATAAAAGGTGTGTCCGGGACTTAATGCCGCCAGTTAGGATTGATCAAATTTTGGCAGTGCTCGACGAGGCGAGGTTTTCAGCATTTTTTGATATCAGACGATGTTTTCTACAGATTGCTGTTGATGAAAAGTTACAAACTATAGAGAGTTTTCCCTGTTTTCGCGGTGTTTTTTTCTTTCGAAGTGCTTTCGTTTGGGCTCAGGATTAATAATAATAATAATGATAATATTTGGTTGTCATACCCGATATGGTGTGAAGGGAACTGGCAGGACCGAAGTCTCTGAAACCGGGCCTATGAAAAATTCTTTATGGCGACAGAAGTAATGTGAGCAGACAGAACTCTGGTCTCCTCAGAAACGGTCTCAGGTCCAACTCGTCTAATCCACGTCTGAACGTCCGAAGAGAGGAAGACTGGACTAATTTAGATGGCAGAGCATTCCATGGGTTGACAATTCTCACCGCAAAGAAAGAAGATCGAACGTCCAGTCGGGTTTTAGGATTGACCAGTTTAAAACAGTGGCCCCATGTTTTTTTTTTTACCTTCAAGAGTTCAAAGAAAGGGACATCGATTGGAAAAAAAACCTAATAATTTAAAAAGCCAAATATAGATAGGCTTTCAGTCGTCATAATCCAAGGGATGCCAATCTCAAACGCTGTAGGCATGTGGGATATGGAAGGTATCGAAGACCCACCAAGGAGCGGGTGAAATGTTGCTGAACGGATTCGATGTGATCAATGTCTCCCAGCAAGTGTGGGAACCACACCAAAATAGCATACTCCAAGAGCAGTCTGAAATAAACTCGAAAAGCGAGGATTAGGTCTGTGTATGTCCCGAGTTAAATACACGCCTTATGATGTGGAGTCGACCAAGGGCCGAGTTCTCAATATAATCACAATGTGAAGATTGTTTGAAAGTAGAGCAAAGCACAATTCCCAAACCGTTTGTTTTAGATACGGTTGGTAGGTTAACATGATCAATAAAACTAAGCATGGTTTGGGTTTGAATTTCCAATATGAAGAGATTGACATTTTGTTTGTGCAATAGGAAGTTGCCAGGGGTTCCATTTATCTCACCCTGCAATAGGGACACGCTATCGTTGTCCAAAATTCGCCAGCATTTCTTTTTATACAGGGATCATTGTTGTAATCGTGCTGCATCGCCTATGTGGACGACATACTAGTGTTGACCTCGATATTCGAACAACATTTAAAAGACTTGGATTCGGTTCTTGGCCGCTTAAAAAATACCGGCCTAACTGTCTGGCCTAACTGCCAGAAATGAGTTACAGCTATGTGCTAACTTAGTAAATTCATTATTTGGGACACATAATTTCACCGCCTTGTCTCACTGCTCAGCCAGAAGCAGTACAGTTCATTATTGGATTTCGGAAGCCTAAATGCATTAATCCTCTCCTGAGGCTGCTCGGACTATTAGGGTTTTTTGGTAGTTCATTGAAAACTAGCACATTACGGCTCTGCCACTTTTTGATTTGCTAAGGAAGACTGTGAAGTAGAAATGGGATGAAAAGTATAAAGACACAGTGTCTGAGCTCAAGACTGCATTCCTAGATTGTGCCGGTTTTTTTTTACCCGATTTGATGAAACCATTATATCTGGATAGGTCCAGATACCTCAGCAAGACGAGATGGGGTCTTTTCACCAAATCATAAAGTTGGGTGACGAACACCAAGGATTAAACCATCACCGGAGAATATTTCTACTACAGGAACTCTGTGTGCGGAATGGCCTGTTATCTAGAGCTTATATACCTCATGATGTTCACACTGCTGCGGCTGGTGCAATTGTTTATCGTGTTAACATTGTGGGACGGAAGGTGGTCATTTTGGTGTATACAAATCTTTTTAACGACTGCAAGAACACTTAGTTTAGTCCAACATGCTTAACTCTTGGCTTCGTTTGTGAAAACTAGTGAACAATGCCGAATGTGTAAGGGATAGAATACTAAACCTGCTGGCATTATGAGAGTCATGACGCCTCCTTCTGTTCCATGGGAATGTGTTTTATCAGATTTAATTAAGGAACTTCTGGTGGCCATGGACGGATGTATATTTTTGTGCATGTGAACTCGAATCTTAACCATAAAATTTTCGCCCTTCAATTGGCCAAAGCGAGGCCAGTTACCGAGTGTTTCAAAAAGGTTTTTGATAGGGTGCTTACGTACAGAGGTGCCACCTTTGGGAGAATCTCTGGGGCCAACTTTGTGCTTCGTATGGTGTGAAACTGAAATACAATAGTCCGTAAGATCGAAAATCTGATTTGACTGAGAGAAGTAACAGTTCAATCAACATCTGTTATGCATATACGCTAATCAAACTTGGGACTGACATTTGAAGTTACACGAGTTTGTAAGCTGGCAACCTGCATCGTGACACTCGCCTCAAGTCCAAGCTGTTGATCCTGCAGAATTGGGAAATATCCCGTTGTTATAATAGTGTGGCACAGTTGGTGGTATAGGTACAAGTGCTTTACCTGTTGCTGGTGATTATGGCACAATGGATGTTGCACATTTTCCTTTTGAAGAATCCACTCGGATCCAAAGCTACCATTGAGTGGTTGTGTCACAACAGTCAGCGAAACTACCATATCAATGTCAGTAACTGTAGCATCGTTATTATGACTAGTTGGACTCTGCTGTTGTTAAACGGCAAGGTTTTACTGTTGCAAGGTTCCATGAGCTTTTTACACCACACAAACTACCTTTTGATCCCCGATCCCTTCTCCCACCCCCTCGGGCAGGGTGTCGTGTGATTGCCTCACTCCATGCCATGCTCAACAGTTGTTTTGAACTGCAAGCCAAAAAGTAAAAGCCACAAAATATAACATAAAATAATTTGGAATAAAACATACACTGGGGGTACATGGAACTTGCTAAAGCGATGTGAAGTCAATGCGCATTGAACTCACATCGCCTTCAGTTCAAGTCGCTTTGAGCGAGGAGTGGATACATGGACGTACCATGACTCCGCCCATCCTACGCGTACATGGCACCTGTTTTAAGTCGCCTTGAGAGCGAGGTAAAGCTAGAATACACGCATGCTCAAAACCTAAAATCCGGTCGTGTGCTCTTCAGCGAGTTGTGATTGTTTTATTAGTTTTATTTCTCCATCAAATAAAAAAAATACTTAAAACTAACAGAATTCGATGAAAAAAAATTTCTTAAAATACAAAGTTTATTTTAATTGCATACCGAAGCCAGAAATGAGTAATTAGAATTCAAATTCATTCCTATAGCCGAAATGGCAAAGGCGCCTTTCCGTTCCTTGAGTTTTAGTGCCCGCCCTCCCGTTCCTAACATCTGAACACCCCCCCCCCCCCAAAAAAAAACCTTTTATTTTTGTATTGATTTTTTTGTTTTGCACAATTAGTAATGGAACGTAAAAATAGGAAAGTTATGCGCCACCTCCACATGTGTGGCAATACCCCAGCCCCTGATTGTGAAATTTTTTTAAAATGGTGACTTTGTGCGTAATTCTGCAGGCACTCATGACGCAACACGTAAACTTGTAGGCCTACACAGTGTAGGAGTATGGACCTCAACAAATAGTGGTTGGGGAGGGCACGAAGTGTGCCATTTAGGGAATTGTGAAAATATGCAATATCTTTTTTTGAGGGGGTGGTCGACGTATGTACAATGATAAGTTCGTGTGTGGAAAAACGAGCCGTGGGGGAAAAAACCTGGAAAACGCTGATAAAAAAAAAAGCGGTAAAAAGGTAGAGAAAAAAAGCTGCAGAAAAAAAGGTAACGAGGAAAAAACGTGAAAAAGATCTGGTGGAAAATTTACACAAAATACTAACTAAAAGACTGTGGCCATGTGTATATTCATCATTCATTAGCTGAATGCTGCTGGAGCAAGGAATAATTAGCTGAATGCTGCTGGACCCTTGGAATAGTTAAATGAAACGAGTCATAATTTCCTCCCAAATTCTTAATTGGGAAGCGGTAGGGGAAAGCGTCGTCCTCAGTTTGGTCGGATGTGCCAGAATCATATAAGGAAAATTCGTAAAATCACTAGTTTACTCCAAAACTGGGATTGGAGTAAAGACCCCGGTTGGGGGGGGGGGGGCGGGGATGAGTCGGGAAATCATACATTTTTCTACAAATTCCATAACGGGGACGGAATTAGTAAAAAAAAAATATAAATATTTAGTTTGGACGACTTTTGCTAATTAAAAGAAAATTCGGGAAAACATCAGCTTTTCTCTCAAAATTCTTTAAACCTTTTTCTCATAACTACTTATATATTTCCCTGAATAAAATGTGGATATCTTTTTCCAGATTGTGTTGTTCCCCCCACCGTCCTCCCACCCACACAAAAAGATAGCATGGAAATAAGTTCTTGCAGGTGCAAATATTTTTTTTACGGAGTTTTCCGCTGTTTTTTCTATCGGCCTTAAACCAAGCTTTTTCCCCCCTAGAGTTCTGCCCCTCCAGACAAACTTTCAAGCTACAGCCCCCCCCTTTTTTTTTGTAACTGAATTCCGGGGAAAAACAGACAACAGCCGTAAACACTAACCAGTATAAAACCACTGACACTGTGTAAACACTGAAACTCATTAAAACCCAGCCACCAACGCAGTAGAAATAACTATCACGAAATATCAAATAATCACGAAAACAGAATAAGAAGCGGTCGAACATCGCTGTCTCGTCGTCGGTCCACAGCTCACGAGGTGCCCTTGCTCGGGTTTGCTTCGCCGTGTTGATCCTTGGCCGGAAAGAGGAGTTGTGCGCAAGTTCAACCCCCTCCAGTGACGTAGTCGCGCCTTTTTTCCAGCCAATAAGCGAGCTCAGAGAAAGCTAGGGCAACTTGAGTTAATGCGCTAGCGGTTACATGGAGGTTCTCACATCGCTTTGAGATCTCACATCGCTGTGAAGAGGTGGATTAAGTGAAGGCGACGTGGCGTCGCTTTGACGGGGGTACATGAACCTTCTCAAGTCGATTTGAGTTTAAAGCGCCCTGAACTCACATCGATTTGAACTCAAGTCGACTTGAGAAGGTCCATGTACCCTCAGTGATAAATAAGTAGCAGTTTGTCACCATTAAAGCAGTCAACCTGCTACACTGCAGCAGTCCTATCCAATTAAGAAAAACCAGTATAATGTATGTAGTCTATATAAAACAGGGGGCTAAAGCGATTATGTAGTCGCAACCGTCTTCTGTACAGTTCTGCCACTTTCAATGTTGAGGCGTACACCTCTATCACGCACTGCAACAACGATCTCTATTATATAACCTAAAAGCAATAACCATCACAATTGCCGGTTAAAAATAAGTGGAGCTTAGGCCTATTTTACATTTTTGGCGTAATTTCCAGCTTTTGGCCTAATTTTTACCTGTAGTTTTAATTTCGTAAGTGGCAGCAAACGGAGAATTGGATTGTACGGCAAGCTTATTCATTTTTAAAACACGGTGTGCCTCGATCCCCGGGCACACATTTAGTGTTACAACATAATGCACAACGTGGATTAGATCAGTGGTAGTAAAGAAGTGACGGGGGAGGCGCAATAGATGGACATTTTAATATCCTGTTGATTCAGCCAGCAGCGACTCGTAGCAACCTGACGTTGCCGTGGTAACGTGATTTTAGGCCTAATTTTATTAACTGCAGTTTTGTTGTTTCTTAAGTATCAGATGGGCCTAATGGAGAATTTGCTTTGAAGGTAAGTCTATTCATTCAAGCAACAAGCGACGAGACTATTTTAAACGAAGCTAAAATCTTTTTGTATTTTCGGATCTAGGATTTCAATTCGACGATGAAGTGTTATTATTTCATTTAGTTAGAAAAAAACGACGGACGAACAGAGTCGTTGCAATAGTTGTACAGAAGACTAAAAACGAAGGTCAAAATGCATTCTAAGCGGTGAATGACTGCTTACATTTGATGTAACAAATACTGTTCTTCATAAATTGGTAGTTGAGCAAATGGCAAAAAACAGAGACTACAAATTCCACAAGAATATGTTTGCAAATTTCACTGGTGGCAAATCTCCAGGAACCAGTTTCAGCGGGTGTCTGATTGTTGAAAGGTAGAGAGGAGAAAAAAGTACACCCTTAACCACTATCTCTAATCTGATGAAGAAATAAGATAATGATAATCCTCTGATAGGTCATTGACCTCTGACGTCACATCCGGTTTCCGCTAGTCCAACTTCCTGTGTCGTCACTTCCTGTTCCTGTGACGTCACATCCATCTGTTCTCACGGGTCACTAGAGTTGAGCTTTACCTCAGAGGGCATTTCTTTTTTTTCTGAAGAAACTTTCTTTTTTCTTGAGCCAGTGGCCAGGATCGAACCCAGGCCCAATGGATTATCTTATGAGTTTGGTGATTGACGCCTTTACCCTCTTGACCGCGCTGATTAGTTGATAAGGGGACCTTAGATAAGGGACCTTAGATGTTGTTCTTAAAGATGATTAGAGGTGTTGGAGGCATATGATACCATTTTGCTCACCCAGTTCGAGTGCGGGACTATTAAATTTAAATTGCGCGTGTGATACCATTTTGCTCACTCAGTTCGAGTGCAGGACTATTAAAAATAAAATTGAGCTTGTCACGTGATGCAAAGCGGTCGGCCATCTTGTTTACACTGTTGAAATGATTTTTTGCATGTCCTTACACGAACAGCCAATCAGAGGCCACCATTTTGTTTGTTTACACTGTTGAATCAAAAGTTTCCACTAGTTTGGATGTCCTTACATGAGCAGCCAATCAGAGGGCGCCATTTTCAAAAAAAAAAAGGGGGGAAGGGGGAGGCTATGCATGACAGGAAAGCTAATTTTGTATGGGCAGAGGGTGAGCCAAGCTTAAAAAGGGGCAGTAGACAATTTTTAACTAGATTGCAGAAGAGCTGTTCTGATAAAAAGACTTGTACTATTCAATTTCCATCATTTCAAGTCGTGCTTGGATAGACTACAGTTCGATCTCGTGGTACGTGCCATTTTTATGGTTGTAATGTTGGCTTTTGCAATGAATTTTATACAGATGCGGTAGATCCTTACAAGTCGTAAATTCAACTCGACAGTGGGTCAGTAGTGGCCATGGCAGCCAAACTGAAAAGACTTTATTTTAATACTCAAGAGCCGGGCAGTTTAGGAGGCGTGGATGGTTTAAGGAACGCAAGTGGAGATTCTTTAGCAAAAATTTTAGACTTTCTGCAAGGCGAGAGAACCTACACTTTACACATGCCCTTGAGAAAGACATTTCTGAGAAACAAAACTATCTCTTGGGGGGTTGATTATTTGTGGCAGGCAGACTTGGTCGATGTTGAATCACTGGCTAAATACAACCAAAACTTTGCCTACTTGCTCACAGTAATTGATGTGCTCTCCAAGCATGCATGGGTTGTACTATTGAAAAATAAGCAAAGTGCCATGGTGTTGAAAGCATTTCAATCCATATTTAAAGAGGGTCGAAAACCTTCTAAATTAAATACGGATATGGGCGGAGAATTTGAATCCAGGTTACTTACTGGTTTCTTCAAGAAAAATAATATTATATTTTACACCGCTAAGGGAGAGAAAAAAGCGGCGGTAGTAGAACGTTTTAATAAAACTCTTAAATCTCGCATGTGGCGGTACTTCACTCATAAGAACACGTTATGTTACACTAAAGTTTTAAAAAACCTGGTTCACTCTTATAATCGTACGCATCACAAGAGTATAGGGATGAGACCAGTCGACATCAACACTGACAACGAGGCAGCAGTGCGTGAACGCTTGTACGGCGATGACGTCATGAAAAAAAACCCACCACCAACTACAAATATGCAATAGGTGACACAGTTAGGATCAGTAAGCTCAAGCAAGTGTTTGAGAAAGGTTATCTCCCAAACTGGACTGAAGAAGTGTTCACCGTTGCGAGCAGAATACCACGAAGGCCACCCGTATACAGAGTTAAAGATTCAAACGGCGATGTGATTTTAGGCACTTTTACGAGCAAGAACTACAAAAAGTGCGAGTGGACAAAGACCAACTTGTAGAGAAAGTTTTGAAACGTGCAAAACGTAAAGGCATAAACCAGATGCTCGTCAAGTGGAAGGGCTATCCAAAGTCTATGAATTCGTGGATACTAGAATCTTCATTAGTAAAAACATAATGGAGAATTTTTACGTAATTTTGCCTTCCAACGTAAAGAATGGAGGGACAATGTCCAGGCACATTACTACTCTGCCTTACACTTTAGAACTGAGTGGGAAATGGGAAGTTGCACTAACAGAAAGGTTTATCCCCCACTCATGGTTCAATATTGACGAGTCAAACAACTCGGTCGAATATTACGAGGGAACCAGGGAGGAAGGCATGCCGCCTTCAAGCCCTGCTGGTGCTGCAGCAATTGAGACCAACAATGCGTGGAATTACAACAGGGTAATTGATCAACCTGAAAATACGGCAAGAGTATTTTCGCACGTGAGTTCGAACAGTACAAAAACTCTTCATTCCTCAGAAGCAAAACTGCCAGTAGGCTACTACAAGCCAGTTAAAGACATTATGGAAGCTATTCACATTCCATTGTCAGTTTTAGCTCAGCAAAACATAAAAATTAGGGAAAACTTTAATGGTTCACCCACCATTGAAACTGAAAAAGATGCCTATCTGTGGTTGAACGCGAATTTGGCTCAAATGTTGGGATTTTCCATCCAGTATTTAAAGGGGTTGGTTAACGGCACTTATGCTGCTGATGTAAAGAATGGCATGTATAGCGCTGTAGTTTACACAGATATTATCTTGCCTCAAATTATTGGAGACACTCAAGCTCAAGTGTTACGCGTTATCCCCCTTTATGGCAACCCTGATAATCTTCTTGTGTGCAGATTCACAAGCCCTGACTACGTAAGAATTTCACGTAATAGTACACCCTCCATTGTCATTGATATTCGTAATGATCACGGAGAACCAATAGTATTTCAACGAGGCAAAGTGTGCTGCAAGCTTCATTTCAGACCTAGCTTCAGTTGAGTCAACATGGCAGTCCCGCACGTGACCGACCCTAACATTTACGTTAAATATTATTTGGAACAAGCCGGTGGAAGTAATCAAGTGTACTACAGGGGGAGCCGAGTGCAGAGGGAGTTCGGTTTGGGTAGCATTTTTGGTCAGCTGTTTCGTTTTGCAATGCTGTTGTTCATGCGTGGCACTGCGCACGTTGGGCAAGCACTCGCTAGAACTGGGGCTAACGTGGCCGTCGATACTGTAGCAGGCTCTGATATTAGTAAGCCTAGACGAAAGAAGCAAGTGTTATCTGCCCCAAGACGTCTCTCTACCCCTGCAACCAGTATTAAAAAAAGGTTACGTTCCCAAAGGACAAATCCTAAAGTGTATAAAACATGGCAAAAATATTGATTGTATCACACTGCATAATAAAAAAAGAGTACACAATTTTTATTTTTTATTTTACAATTGGTATACATGATTACAATTTTTTACAGTGGTTAGGGATACAATGCATAACATGGGTGTTTCTAACAACAATTTTATCATTATCAGTACAATTCTTGGTATAATAATTATTTACAATGTTCTTCATGCTGATGCCGTTTGCTCACAATTTTAAAAAGAACAAACAGTGTGCACCACAGGTGTAAGTCCTCTTTGCTTGGATTGGTACGGAATTGTGAATCCATCTTGGTGAATTTCTTCTAAGAAAATCAACAAAGTGTTGTGAATAGTAACTTGGGGGTCCTCCGTACGAATAAAAAAATTCGGCACACTTGTCTTTTGCTGGTAAATAGACGGCGACCCAGTGTGTTCCAGGTTGAGTACTGTCGTCAGTGTTGCACACTATGGCTGCAGGAAATCGATTTAAAAAATCGGATGAATAAAATCCAGTGAAATATTTCTTTGTCGATTTACAACTTTTCAGACTTACTTCAATCTCACGAGTATCCATTATGAACTGTGATCAAACATTACATGTCAGTTTTGATCGATTTCTAGCATGTTGTCAAACTCTGCCAAGATAATACAGTTTACCGAAGTGGTCAGAGCAGCTCTGAAACGTAGTTCGACTCGTAAATTTCCCTGTTTGATGAGATTGAGGTGGTCGGAGCAGCAAAGATCGGGTGTAAAGTCGTACATCCAGAGTGTGAAACCTTTGGGGTAGTCTTCACGCGAGATACCGTTTCACCCTTGTTCCAGACAGCCAAACAGTGTAAGGTAGCTTTCAATATATCTGTTTTCGGCAAAATTTGGCTCTAACGGTTTTAGTGGCAACTGTTCGCCGTCAATGTTTATTGCTAGGTAGCCTACGTTAAAATGTTGAAAATTAAAAGGGTTTCTAGCATAACTTTTATTTATTTATTTATTTATGTCTTTATTTATGTTGAGTGCCCCACTAGGAATGGAAAAAGTCTTAACTTCCACTCTATTGAGGGGGTATTTTGCAGTAGCCGCCTGTAAAGTTTGACCAAATGCAATCTGTACAGCTGGTGACAGTGTTGCTTTGCGAATACTTAGGTTAGCTTCTTGAATTTCGACTTTGTAGCTAGCATCTTGTTCGGGTGACATTAAACAAAATGCGTTTGGACTTCTCAGGAAACGGAATCTCAAACTTGTGTTGCTGAGAAGGTAGCGGTCTTGGTGTAACAAATCAATGTGAAGGCCACCTTTCATTTCAAAACTGCGTGAATATGCCGAGATTCGTTGGCGAGCATTCTTTCCACCATTAACTTGAGCTCCAGCAGCTGGCGGTAAAGTATTCATAGTATCTAAACGACCTGGTGTGTCGTCCATCCATAATTCTGCAGCTAACCAACTTTTCTTGGCTTCTTCACTGTGGTTCAATAAAGTTTCTAGGTATGCCCGGTAACATGGGTAGATATCTACCCATGCCGGTAAGGATATGTGTTGCTCCCACCACTAATCAGTCTATCGGACAGGGTGACATCAATTTGGGTAAACAATGAATGAAAAAATAAATTACAAGGGGCCACCGCACTGTCATTGTCGAGGTCTGTGCCATCTCTCTTTGTAATTTTTACACGGACATATAATTGAGTGTTGCTTAAGTCAATAGCTTCTGCAGATGCCGGGATTTGAAACTCGATAGGTCCCGTGTCTGTAATATTTGCCGTCGGTAGATAGCTAACCCACGAGCCCTTTTGTATCTGCGTTTGAGTGACAGGCACGGCAAAAATGCCCAATTCACTCTTGCAGCACTCTGCAGACTTGTGATGAAGTAACGCCATGTTAGGAGGTGAAAATGTCGTACTTTGCTCTTGGACGGCTGCGCTTAGAATGAGGCCCTCCACCGGTTCTCTTCCTTTTAACTCCCCTCTGTGCACCATCACCGACTTGATCCTTTATATATCCTGCAGCATCTCCCACTAGGCGGCGACCCATGTTTTTAAAATGCTCTTTGGCACTATCTTTAATATCAGAGCCTGCTACAGTATCGAGGGCCACGTTAGCCCCAGTTCTAGCGAGTGCTTGTCCAACGTGTGCAGCGCCACGCTTGAACAACGGCATTGCAAAGCGAAACAGCCGACCAAAAATGATACCCAAACCGAACCCCCTCTGCACTTGGCTCTCCCTGTAGTACACTTGATTACTTCCACCGGCTTGTTCCAAATAATATTTAACGTAAATGTTAGGGTCGGACACGTGCGGGACTGCCATGTTGACTCAACTGAAGCTAGGTCTGAAATGAAGCTTGCAGCACACTTTGCCTCGTTGAAATACTATTGGTCCTCCGTGATCATTACGAATATCAATGACAATGGAGGGTGTACTATTACGTGAAATTGTTACGTAGTCAGGGCTTGTGAATCTGTACACAAGAAGATTACCAGGGTTGCCATAGAGGGGGATAATGCGTAACACTTGAGCTTGAGTGTCTCCAATAATTTGAGGCAAGATAATATCTGTGTAAACTACAGCGCTATACATGCCATTCTTTACATCAGCAGCATAAGTGCCGTTAACCAACCCCTTTAAATACTGGATGGAAAATTCCAACATTTGAGCCAAATCCGCATTCAACCACAGATAGGCATCTTTTTCAGTTTCAATGGTGAGTGAACCATTAAAGTTTTCCTTAATATTTATGTTTTGCTGAGCTAAAACTGACAATGAATTGTGAATAGCTTCGATAATGTCTTTAACTGTCTTGTAGTAGCCTACTGGCAGTTTTGCTTCTGAGGAATGAAGAGTTTTTGTACTGTTTGAACTCACGTGCGAAAATACTCTTGCCGTATTTTCAGGTTGATCAATAGCCCTGTTGTAATTCCACGCATTGTTGGTCTCAATAGCTGCGGCACTAGCAGAGCTTGAAGGCGGCATGCCTTCCTCCCTGGTTCCCTCGTAATATTCGACCGAGTTGTTTGACTCGTCAATATTGAACCACGAGTGGGGGATAAACATTTCTGTTAGCGCAACTTCCCATTTCCCACTTAGTTCTAAAGTGTAAGGCAGAGTAGTAATGTACCTGGACATTGTCCCTCCATTCTTTACATTGGAAGGCAAAATTACGTAAAAATTCTCCATTATGTTTTTACTAGGCTTCGACCGAGTCCGGGTAAATACCCGACCCGGTACCGGTTAATGCTATTTTGACTCGGCTCCAACTCGGGAAAAATTCGACCGAGTACAAACAGGGTAATAATTATTTGTTGAAAATATTATTTTTACTTTCATAGTTTCATTTATACCTTCTGGATCCCCCTACAACTACTTGCACGAAATAGATATTAAGTAATGTGCACAGACAAAAATCAGATAAATTGCTTTAATAGTTTCAGAGAACCAATTTAATCTGTGTTACCGGCTGTAAACGAACTAAAATTGAAAATCTCCGTGTTGAGAAAACGTGTCCGTAAGTCGGCGATAGCTACGCTAAAAATCGTTGTTCCCACCTGATAAGCGATAGTGTGAAGGTTTATAGGCTGCTTTTCCATTTTAGATGTACATTGCAGCCGCCGTGTTAAAATTTTTTAATGTTGTGAAACATCATCTTTCTCGTGATTTTCAACAACGAACTGAACATAAGCGCTCACATGAAATCCGAAGCGCACCATGGCGGCCATTGTGAAATCGCCCATCAGCCAATGAGAGCGCGCCAAATCAGTCACGTGGTGCCAACTGGTCAATGAGGAAACGCGATCTTCCAATTGCTTTGGAAAGGCAGCTCGAGATTGCCAGAAACAGCCTCTTACATTCTATCTGATTGGCCAATGCCAAACGGGGCATCGAGAAAATGTGTTGAGGGGTCCGGATAGAAGGGAATTCCAGCTTCCAGAACCCAAGATGGAGGCGCCCAGTCAAATGGTTTGATCGTTACTGCTGTCGAAAATGACCAGTTTTTTGTTCTTAAACTTCGGAAAAAGCAATAAACACCACATTTTTGCAATTTTTAGTGAGACTGGACTCAACTAAAGTGCTTTTTATAAAAGTATATACATTGTTAACAACGTTTTGTTTACAGAAAGCGATGCACAACATAATCGGGTAGCGAATTTCAGTTTTTCTCATGTCGATATTTTGACCGAAAATTGCATTTTTCGACCCGCACTTCCCCATAAAAGTTTCGACGTATATATACGTCGTTACTCGACTTGGGCCTCATTGTTGCTTAAAGGATAAAGCCAACAAAGGCCTATTGTGAGACAAATTAACCAAAATGCATTTTATTTTTCATTTCACTTTATTATTTAAAAAAAATAGGAATTGGAACAAAGAATTGCTGGTCAATTTAATTTTTGACTTCACTTTATTTAATAACGTAAAGTTTATAATTAAAAAATTTGGAAGAAAGAATTACTGGTATTTTAAAGTTGGTTTCGTCCTTTTTTTTTGCTTTCGTTCATTGTTATACTATGCGCAATACAAAACTGGACGAAAGCAAAATGAAAATGACTGAAAGCAACAAAAAAAAGAACTAAACCAAAGAAAAAAAGCTGCATATTAAACATAAAGCAAAAATTGAAAATCTACGACCCGGTTTTACTACTCGGACTCGGCTCGGTGAGTATTCATAATTACTCGGACTTGGCTCGGACTCGGTTTTTTGTTACCCAGTCGATCCCTAGTTTTAACTAATGAAGATTCTGGTATCCACGAATTCATAGACTTTCGATAGCCCTTCCACTTGACGAGCACCTGGTTTATGCGTTTACGTTTTGCACGTTTCAAAACTTTCTCGATAGTGTAGAGTTGGTCTTTGTCCACTCGCACTTTTGTAGTTCTTGCTCGTAAAATCACCTCGCCGTTTGAATCTTTAACTCTGTATACGGGTGGCCTTCGTGGTATTCTGCTCGCAACGGTGAACACTTCTTCAGTCCTGTTTGGGAGATAACCTTCTCAAACACTTGCTTGAGCTTACTGATCCTAACTGTGTCACCTATTGCATATTTGTAGTTGGGTGGTGGGGTTTTTTTTTCATGACGTCATCACCGTACAAGCGTTCACGCACTGCTGCCTCGTTGTCAGTGTTGACGTCGACTGGTCTCATCCCTATACTCTTGTGATGCGTACGATTATAAGAGTGAACCAGGTTTTTTAAAACTTTGGTGTAACATAACGTGTTCCTATGAGTGAAGTACCGCCACATGCGAGATTTAAGCGTTTTATTAAAATGTTCTACTACCGCCGCTTTTTTATCTCCATTAACGGTGTAAAATATATTATTTTTCTTGAAGAAACCAGTAAGTAACCTGGATTCAAATTCTCCGCCATATCCGTATTTAATTTAGAAGGTTTTCGACCCTCTTTAAATATGGATTGAAATGCTTTCAACACCATGGCACTTTGCTTATTTTTCAATAGTACAACCCATGCATGCTTGGAGAGCACATCAATTACTGTGATCAAGTAGGCAAAGTTTTGGTTGTATTTAGCCAGCGATTCAACATCGACCAAGGCTGCCTGCCACAAATAATCAACCCACCAAGAGATAGTTTTGTTTCTCGGAAATGTCTTTCTCAAGGGCTTGTGTAAAGTGTAGGTTCTCTCACCTTGCAGAAAGTCTAAAGTTTTTGCTAAAGAATCTCCACTTGCGTTCCTTAAACCATCCACGCCTCCTAAACTGCCCGGCTCTTGAGTATTAAAATAAAGTCTTTTCAGTTTGGCTGCCATGGCCACTACTGACCCACTGTCGAGTTGAATTTACGACTTGTAAGGATCTACCGCATCAGTATAAAATTCATTGCAAAAGCCAACATTACAACCATAAAAATGGCACGTACCACGAGATCGAACTGTAGTCTATCCATGCACGACTTGAAATGATGGAAATTGAATAGTACAAGTCTTTTTATCAGAACAGCTCTTCTGCAATCTAGTTAAAAATTGTCTATACTGCCCCCTTTTAAGCTTGGCTCACCCTCTGCCCGTACAAAATTAGCTTTCCTGTCATGCATAGCCTCCCCCTTCCCCCCTTTTTTTCCAAAATGGCGCCCTCTGATTGGCTGCTCATGTAAGTACATGCAAACTAGTGGAAACTTTTGATTCAACAGTGTAAACAAACAAAATGGTGGCCTCTGATTGGCTGTTCGTGTAAGGACTTGCAAAAAATCGTTTCAACTGTGTAAACAAACAAGATGGCTGACCGCTTTGCATCACGTCACAAGCTCAATTTTATTTTTAATAGTCCCGCACTCGAACTGAGTGAGCAAAATGGTATCACACGCGCAATTTAATTTTTAATAGTCCCACACTCGAACTGGGTGAGCAAAATGGTAACACATGCCTCCAATACCTCTAATCATCTTTAAGAACAACATCTAAGGTCCCCTAATCAACTAATCAGCACGGTCAAGAGGGTAAAGGCGTCAATCACCAAACACATTAGATAATCCATTGGGCCTGGGTTCGATCCTGGCCACTGGCTCAAGAAAAAAGAAAATTTCTTCACAAAAAAAAAATGCCCTCTGAGGTTGTAGCAAATCTTGTTTACTTGCGTGTTTGCTGGGGCCAATGGCCAATCTTAGTCTTGTGTGACTAATCTTACATAGGTGGACATTATCTATATCTTGTAATTTAGTTTCCGGTTCCTGCCTCCACAACATTCTACCCATAATACCCTGGCTATTTCGCGGTTGTCAGGGGTTATCAAAACGTATTTAAGCAGGGGGCCAGCATGGTAAAATCAGAAAGCCTTCGGGCCAGCCAACTGGCTGGTCCTCCCTCAACCCCTGCTAGGTCTCCTAGTTAGGGGGATTTTTGGTTGTTAGGCCTATAGTAGGCCTAATTTTGGTTAGGCTCTTTTCCCCTAACCTAAAGTAAGCCTTTTTATTAAGCTCTCCCATGAGGGCTATTTTTCGTCAGAGGTAAAGCTAAACTCTAGTGAGCCGTGAGAACAGATGGATGTGACGTCACAGGAACAGGAAGTGACGATGCAGGAAGTTGGGCTAACAGGAAGTGATGACACAGGAAGTTGGACTAGCAGGAACCGGGTGTGACGTCAGCGGTCAATTAACTATCAGAGGATTATCATTATCTTATCACTTCATCAGATTAGAGATAGCGGTTTCTTTTGTTACGGTCAACGGGTGTACTTCTCTCTGAGAGGATGTATAGTATAATTACGTGGAAGGTGCAAGTGCTTGTCATCCATGAGAATAATCCACTTTGTTGAGTGACGTGTCTGCTTACCCGACCGACTGACGTCCTGAATCAACGCACCACCTTCACCGGAAGTAATGCCGGTGAAAACTCATCCCTCCAGTGCAAATGGGGAAGAAGCTGGCTCTGGAGTTAGCTGGAGTTAGGTGGAGTTAGCTCATGATTGCTAAAAACTCCAGCACTACTACTGGGTCTGATAATGCTCACAAATTCATCAGCTGCGTCGAAGGTTTGACATTACTTTGTCTTTGGAACACACTTGTTGATTTGCTGCTGAGTTCTGATAGTAGTTTTGGAAGGTTTTGAATGGCTAGTGTACCAGCAGATCACACGCGTGACGCATGTGTGGGGTCAAACTGTCTTCACTAGTCACAAACTGCACTGGATTGATTTTGAACATTTAACTGCGCATTTTTTTTGAAAATTTAACAAAAACTTTAATAATAGCAGTTGTTGTTATCATATACTTCTTAAATGGTTGTATGTAGTAAAATGACACGAGACCTTATATCTAACCAATGACTAAGTAAAGATAAAAATTATATTATTTACAACCTTAATGTATGTTACAACCTAATGCTAGTTCAACACGTGGAATTTAAACCGGAAGGAAATCTTTAATTTATGTGCTACACGCTTCATTTAAGTCGGCAATGTTATCACAATCTAACGTATATCTAGTTCACCATCGTACTTCAAGGATTCCAGGACTTCAAGGTAGTCTAATGTAGACGTGTACGCCGTAGCGCCACGTCACCGCCATCCAAAAATCAAACATCACCTATATACGCTGTCGCTGGTCAGGTAGTTTTCACAGTGCGTCACCACCGCCGATTATTCTGCCAGTATTTTTTAGTAATTGCAGCACAAAGGGCCGTTACAAACTTTGGAACTAATATTCAGCCAACAAACAACAAAATTGTTGTCTGTTACATTTGTTTTTAATAACAATCTAAAGTCTTAAATATTGTGAACTGTAGCAATGACAAATAGTAAAAAATTTTCAGCAAATGAAGAAAAAAGTCAGTTATATCTGCATACTTAACGGGATGTCGCCGACGTCGTCACCACTAAGTAAAATTTCTGAAAGCCACTGCCATGAAACAATTTGATCTTTGCTACCTTCGAAGAATGATTGATTGGTGCACACAACTAGTGAAATGGACCTCTTTAAATTTAACTGGAACTAGAAGTCCGACCACATAGTACGAAGTGCGACCTCTCAGTGTTGCGAGTTTAATTCCGGATTTCAACGTTGGAATTTTACCACCCCAGCAAGGTCACGCTGACGTCATTTCTGAAATCTGCCAAGCCCGAAGTCCACCTGACGTCAAATTGTAATGTGCCATTGTCAAAATTAATACTCATTGTTAGTTGAAATAATCTATATTTGATCCATTGTTGTAACAATACATAGCTGTGATTTGCCTGTACATGATGCTTGACATCAATTGTAACACTCGAGCTCGCTTGATCATCCGCCGGGTGCTCCTAACAATTAGCTATTAACCTAAAATTCCATTCCGCCTCCAACTCTCCAACTCCCCACATCCAAAGGTAATTTCGGCCCTAAAATTAGAATTTTTCCCCAATTTCCCCTATCCCCAACTTAAATTCAAACCTGGCCAAGCCTGTTGCTTGTCCTGTACTGCAACCCCGTCGCTACTTTGTTTAGCTGTCACAAACTTAACAAAATTTTCCCGAAACTTATAAATCCAAATTTCCCCAAGTAAGCCTAATGCCGTTGACGTTCCATTTAAGGCCTTAAGCCGAGGTTAGTGTCGCCCAAGAACTTCAGGCGAGCCAGAGCACACTATCGCTCAAATGTTACATTAAACCAACACCAAAACTGAACCACGACTTCTAGCCTTGATCCACCGGTTAAGGTAAATTTGGAAATCCTGCAACCCCTTGACTACCACCACGGCACATTTTAGAGCTTGTACCTTAACTGTGGGGTTGGCATTGGGGCGGCTCCCGGACGCACTTAATTATCCCCTACAGTTAATTTGGTGCATCGGCCGGGAATTGAACCCGGGTCGCCCGCTCAGTACGGAAGTCCCACCTCATAGTATAGAAGTCTGACCGTGCACTCTGGCAGTCGAGTAATGGAGTCCAGAATCCCAACTGGACTGCTGTAGCAATCAAAGATTTCTTATCAGTCCTTGGGGTCGACAGCCCAGTTTATAGTATTAAACTCTGGCTTTATTGTATATAAAGACATTGATCAGTGAAATACTCAAACTCTCTGAAACTTATGACTAAAGTATGCAAATAAATAAATAAATAATCTGAGTGGTGACTCCGTCAGTTCTGGTTTTAGTTTTCAGTAACAAATTTCAATTTCACTTTCAATTTTCAATTTCGCTAATAAGGTTCCAGTTTCGGTATTGATAGTGCTTCTGTTAGCTGACTGTTCACCGTGATGTTGAAGCAGATCTTGGCATCCCCTTTGTAGTAGGGCATCTGCCACAGTACTCCATTGGAGAAGAGAAGTATCCCAGGCTATCCTAATTATCGCTTTCTTTTGCTGCTTCCACCATTCCAATGAGTTTTTTTGTTCCTCCCCTCTTCTATCATGCCCATTCTTTTCTTTCTGATCAACAAGCCTCAAAGTCTTTCTCGTACATGCACCATCTCGCCCATTTTCTGGTGCTATAAACCCCTTCCCCCGAGCTCCTCACACACTATTAACACACGTTTGAGGACCTCCTCCTTCCCACACAACTGGGAAACATCAGCTATCTCTTCCCTATACATTTTTCTCTCCTTCTCTTTTGCATCATGTGGCCCTGCCATAGCAGTGATCAACACACTCCCCCAATCATAATAATCCTGCCAACATGCTTTAACCAGTCTCTGTATAACCTCGTTGAGTTTTTTCCTCTCATGGCAGTTAATGAAAAATCTTTTTCTACTTTCCTTCTACTTTCTCAGCCCATGCATGCCACTGTACCTCTCTCATCCTACCCACCCTTCCGATATTCCCCATCATGTCCTTTACTGCTTGTATCCAGGCTTTTCCCTTAAACACTCATGTGTAGAGATACTCCCACACTTTTTTAGTGACTCTACAACAAGTCTTGTACTTTAAATCTTCCAAAAAATTAATTTTGCTCTTGCCTTCCTAGTCTGGAAAGTCGGTCAGCCCATGTCTCCATGCACGGGTCTCGCTAGCAGTGCAGGGAGGCATGATAATGATGATGCTAATGGCTATCCCTTTGATACTGGCCGAAGCTGAATAGCCGCCTCCACCCCATGCTAGTCCCTTCTTCTCCTACCTATGCCACCAGCCCCCCCCCCAAATTCTTTTACCCAACCGGCAATCCCTCCTCCCTCTCTCCACCCAGCAGCCATCTAAGTGCTTCCTCCCCTCTTCTCTCTTCCCTCCATTTATTCTTCAAATCTTCACGCCAGCCAGCAAATACAACATGGTGCAGGGAATCCTCCTCCTTCTAGCAGATCCCACAGTTCACATCCTCATTCTACCAACCCACACTCTCCAGACAAGTTCCGATGTCTCAAGTGCACCCACACTAGTTCTAAACGAATCCCTGCCACTCTCCCTCATCATACTTCTTCCATCAATCCAATCCCCTTTCTCTTCTCTATAACTTGACCTGGTGAACTGTCCCTCCATACTCGTCAGGCTAGGACATACACCGATAGTTGCTCAGGCAGCAAGTATGGAAGGTCACGCTTACGATTATTTTGAGGTCCCGCAAGTGAGTTGACAGATTAGCGCGAGTTGCAGCAATGCGTACGTCGAACTACCTGTCCAAGAATGTATCGACAGTTGGCAGGGTAGGGTGGGGGGTTTCATACATCATAAAATTCCACTTTGTTATTGGTTGTTGGGCCGGAACAACAGTCATACTCCTCCGCATCGCAGTTAATTTTTTAACAGGGTCGGATAGTTGTAATATGTAAATCGAGAGCAGGAAGCATTCTGCTTATACGCTCCTTCTCAATAAAACCGTCATAAAAAATACAAGTTTCGAACTAAATGATTTTGTCTAGTCTGTTTTTGAAAGTGTTGATCGACGTTGCGTCCACGACACTCTGGGGCAGAGAGTTCCAATCGTCAATCACACGATGCGTGAAAAAGGATTTCACAATGTTCACCCTTGCCTGTGGCTTGAAAATTCTGGAGTTGTGACCTCTGGTACTTGCACACTTCGAAGGCATCCAGAAGTTATTTATGTCCAGGTCGTAGTACCCCTTCATAATTTTGAAGCACTCGATCAAATCACCGCGTTTTCTTCTTTTCTCAAGGGTTGGCAGCTTGAGCATGGCCAACCTTTGTTCGTAGCTCATACCTCTAGTTCCATTCACTAGTCTAGTAGCTCTTCGCTGTACCCGTTCGAGAATTGTCTGGTCTTTTTTCAGGCTGGGACTCCAAATAGAATTGCAGTATTCAATAATGGATCTTACATATGTTTTGTAGATAA
>JAHWFP010139273.1:0-10112 GCA_023313725.1 Lithobius niger
GCCGACCCTTTTTGTAAACTTGGCGGCTTTTCTTACCAGTTTTGGTTTTGGGTGGATTTTAAATAACAACACCGATAAAGAACAAAGTGCAACAGCAGTTCTACACATAGCTGTACAACATTGTTGTCATTTCACGCTCTTTCCAAAATTTGCTATTCTCCCTCAGAGAACAGCTTCTAGCAGTGATCAAACGACGGTAGAATAAATAGCTCTCGCAGCGAGCATTCAAAATCCAACATGGTGTCCACTTCAGGGTTACTGACTCGAAAACAAACCATCGAATGCCGGTATTCGAAAAGCATTCCGTCGTCTTGTACTGCGGTAAAAATTGTTTTCTTGTTGTCCTAAATCGACGCCGTCATGTTGCACGCATCGTACGTCGTGTCACGAGGCACGAGGAGAAAATTTGCGTTAGCGTTGTTGCCATGGTTACTACGTATAGACAACCCGAAAGCAGCATTCTCCGGCAAAGGCGAGAAGCAGCCAGCAGATTTAGTATTGACCAAGTAAAAACTAGTAAGCGAGAAACTTGTCGTTGCGTAAACCAGCCCTTACTGATAACTTGTCTCACTTTCGAAGTCATTATTAATACCACTATACGTTGTCCAGAACGATTTGAGAAGAAGCGTTTTAGTATCCATTATCGGAAGTTGACTGGGATTGCAAAAAAACTAAAAAGCCTCTCAGATCGATCTGGACAATCTGGTATCATAAATAATGACTTAAAACGTGAGACAATTTAACAAGAAAGACGTTGAGAGCGAGTTCCAGTGATTACAATAGTGATTATAAAAAAAAAAAAACACGGATTGTTCTACGATATGACTTCTAAGTGGTTGCGCCCCTTTCGTTATCTGTATCTTTCAGTATCTGTACCCATGCGATGCGCGAGCGACGACGAGTTCGTGTGGGTTCCATAGTGTAATGGACGACTCTGCATTCAGTTGGCGCATTTCTTTCATTTACTTGGCGCATACGCTATTTAGCTTCAGTTTCGCTAGTTTTCAACTGGCCTAGCCAGCGCAACGAGCAAGGTGGATTCCTCGACTAAATTTAGATTTTGTGAGTCTGTTCGTCTGTGTGTGTGTGTTTGTCTGTTTGAAACACGATAACGTTCATAATTTGTTATTCTGATGTAGTAGCAATTCACGAAAAGGGGACTTCGTTTCATGAAAGAAACTACAGGCTTCCAATAGGTATCACGTGGGTACCCCCCCCCCCCCCGCCTCGGAGGAGGATAGCCACACCGTAGACGCAAAATGTCTGCTTTATATCTGTTCTTTACAGGTCTTCAGGTTTTTCTCTCCTGCAGGAAGGCGTCGGGAATGCCCTCAGCCTCCAGGTCAAGTATTTTTGGCGATGACATTCGAGTTTTAGACCGACTTTTAATTGTGACGGTAATAAAGCCGCAGTAAGGGAACCCTATCTATAAGGCTTGTCGCCCCGAGCAATACACGAACAACACAAAGCCATTTGCCATAATACACCATAGTGAAGGTTCTTTTCCGATTGAAATTGCCTACTAAAATTGTCCCGTTCGCTTTCTGGCGCCCTGGCTTCAGTAGGGAGCGCAACATACCCCCGTAGAAAAATTTCTTTTAGTACGAAGAATACAGAAAATAATTACAAACAATACCAAAAAAAAATTCAAATTTTACAGGTTTTAAAACAACGCGATCGCTACTTTTATAATTTCTACATCAAAACTCGCGTGCATTTTGCCAGCTCTAGCGATTCAGATGTGCTCCTACAGATCGGTGATGAATTCGTTCGCAGAGCACTGGGCAGAAATGATATGAGTAGAGCCACGTTTCCCAACCGGTGAGGCGGGCCTCCCTTGGGAGGCGCGGAGCAATTGCAGGGGAGGCGTGAGCCGCTGACGGCGCCATACTATCAGGGCGCGTTTAGGCAACGACTCGCTTTTGCATTCTCGCAGCTAGAAGCTAGGAATTATCAGAAATTCCAACATGGCGGCGGTCTTAGCTCTGCCAGCTCACAATGAAACGAGTAAATAATTGAGTCCAGACACGATTGGGAAAATTGTTTCGTCAGGAGGAATTCGTTATCTTATTGTCACGAATTATAAGACTGCAAGCATTTGCTCAAACAATGTTGGATTTAGCTAATCCAAATAGCGTTGTTACCATGGCAACGACATATTTGCCATAGGCCTAACGATTAAATTTCAGCTGCGAGAATGCAAAGGCGAGTCGTTTCAAAACGCGACCTAAAGATCAGTGGACTATGCATAACCAAAGAAGTTAAATTTTTATTTTTAAATGTTTACAGATTTTTGTGCAATCAGTGACTATATTTTTTTTAGTTTTCAACTATGCATCAGAAAAGAAGTTAATTAATTGTATGAAGAAGGCGAAATTTTCATTTTTTTTTAAATCTACATGTTTTCGTGCAATCTAAGTCATTTTGTCCAAAATTCTAGACATTTTTGTCTCGTGTGGCAACACTGCCTCATCGTAGTGAAAAAAAAATTGCACAGCTATTTTATTTTTGTATTTTTTTTGGGGGGGGGGGGGGAAGGAGAGCGCCATTGACTGTTAGTCCCAATGGGAGGAATACTGTAAAAAAGGTTGGGAACCACTGGAGTAAAGCACAGGAAAGAAATCATGTTGGTGAAGTGGTCACGAAAACTATTATGAATTTCATTTTACAAAACAACGGAAAACGTTTGTGCATCTACATGCCTGGCGATAAAAGTAATTCGTGTCAACTGTTTTTACTGTTCAACAATAAAACATTTTTTCCGCATTGAATTTAGCATAAAGTTGCCTTAAGTTTTCTGTTATTGTGTTTGAAAAACGCTTTGTTGACACGTATTACAATCTCTGACAACACCTTAAGGTAGATCATTCCAAATTTATGAATCAAAACCCCCCATAAAAATTTAATAAAATTCAGAAAAACCAAACCAATCAAAAAAAAAAAACTTAATTGATTCTTCGTGGTGGGCTTTCGTGGTGAAGTGTTGTTAATTATTCCACGTCCCCCTTATTAGATAAGGTGGAAAAATTATCACTTAAAAATTTTCCGTAAAATTACGGTGCAAAGATCTGGTAATCTGTTTCCAGTTCTTTTAACTGTAGAAGTGTAGGCATAGGTTTAGGTCGAAAAATGAAGTATTGGCTTTGGGCACTACGGTGTGCATTGTCCTCTAGCATTACATATAAAACATGTGTTCGCATCACTAATCATTAGGCTATAGTGCATTTGATGATTACATCGCGATTTTACGGAAACTTTTAACAACGTAGCATCAGCCACCACACCGGCTTAACTAAGGTTTAAGGTTTGGGCATTCAAGGTGTATGTACGCACACTGCTCGAGCATGCTTGCCAGGTATGGTACCCTTCCCTCCTTTGTGACATTGACCACGTGTAATCTGTCCAGCGGAGATTTATCAAAACCCTGCCAGGCCTTTCACCGCTTTACGTCGAGAGATGGTCCGATTTGATTCACTTGAGCTCCGATGCCTGACGACAGATTTAATCCTGACCTTTAAAATGGTTCCGTGGTTTTTCAAGTTTTATTTGACACTACAAATCGTTATTGTACAAAATAATTTGTTCGATGATGGTTCGCCAACAATGCTCTAACACTGCCCTTTATTGCAAAAATGCCGTAGAGGTATTTGTCCAGATCCCCAAATTCTGATCATCCCTTTGCTCCCCCCTATCAAATTATGATGTTAGATGTGAAAATATACCTACTAGGCAGCCCCCCCCCCACTTACATAGCCGGTTTTATAGCTTTTTGGCAGCCCCCCCCCCCCACTTATATAGCCGGTTTTATAGCTTTTTGTATGAAGATAATGTGACACATAGGGCAGCCCACCGTATATGGCCAGTTTTATACAGCATTGTTATGATTTCCCGTTTGCATGAAAATACTATGATTTCCCGTTATCAGTCGCCCAGGCTTTCATTAAATTTAGGTAGATACAGGGTTAAGAGACATAGAGGCCTAGATTCCATTAGCATGAAAATATTGTGACTGGAAAAAAACATGCAGTCATCAGTACTGTGCATCTTTGTTGAAAAGACAGGTCTAATCATTACTTATACAGACAATTCAGTTTGAAAGACACACAAACAAACAAAAGAATTCAGATTATCTAGATTCCCCACTACGGACTTCAGTAGAATAAGGATTACCGAGATTCCCATTGCGGACCCACACACAAAACAAATATTACGATCTTAGTTATATAGATTCAGGCAGCGACCTATGTTGGGTTAGTTCCTAATTGGAAACTTTTCAACCCAGCCCGCGTCATCAATTGCTCAACCCCCCTCCTGGGCTAGGTCATTTTGAACTTGGGGGGGGGGGGGCGGCCCCATAAGAAGAGGTGTTTTCCCTGTATATCCACAATTTTCTGACCTTTTTTTACGTATTTCCACCCTTTAAACTTTTGCGTTACAGGGGTAGCGGTGCTTACGTCATCAATTGGTCACGCGAACCCTTCCCCCCCCCCTTCCTGATGACGTAATACTTGAACGGTCCCTTGACTCCAATCCGTTCAGAAGCCCCAATTTTGGTATGACTTTTTCAGCCTTGCAGTTAGAAATTCTTCTCCAACTATTTGTGGGGTGACATGTGTTGGATACCGGTACGACCATCCGTGATACTGCTACGATTTCGTCTATCCGTCGCAACATAACCCAAAGTGCAGTCACGGAATGTGTTATTAAATGTAGGCCATGTCGTATGGCTGAGAGGTAGGACTCCGGCCTTTTGCTTTCAAAGGTCGTGGGTTCGGTTCCCCGCTCAGGCAGTCTGACATGCAAGTCCAAAATGCAACGTAAATAGGTTTAAATTCGTATTTATTAAATTAAGAAATTCAATGGAGTCAACGTTGTTTAAATCTGTCATAATTCAAAAGTAATTGCTTTAATGATCAACAAAATCGAATGGAATCATGGTCAACTCATGAACTCAGTCAAAGGTCCAAACATTTTGTAAACCATGCTTGAGTACACCAAACATGGAACAGAGTTACGACACGACAAATTAACTTTGACAAGTGCGCGGTGGTTGGCTTGAAGTTTATTTTCAACTACATTTCCACGAAAATAGTCTGCACCGGACATCACCGTAACTTAAAATTAGGTTGAACCAAGGATGTTGATCCTTGTATCTTGAGTGATTGAAGTTGCCGCTCCAAAGGTCGAACTTCAACTGAACATTCGTAAACAGAAACACTTCCTGGGGAACATAGCCCCTCCCGCCACTTGTGGCTACATCGTATAGACAGTTGAGTTACTACCGCCTCCCTCCCTTCTCTTGAGCTCATAACGCCTCCCTGCCTCCTTTCGAGCTCGTATGTAATTAGATAATGGTGACATCATGGTTTAGCATCTGCAACATAAAAGTGTAATAAATATGTGCGTGCGTGTATGCGTGTACGCCGTATACTTCTTTGAAAGTAAGGCACCTACGTAAGTGATAGCAGCACCAAATGTAAAGCAAGTAAATTACTTTTCTAATAGGCCTATTTTCATTGCTGTAACTTGATGTTTGACACTCAAATACGCGAAAAACTGTCCTAAAAACAGTTCATGATGTCGTCGATCGAGGGTACACGGGAGGTTTCTTATGTCACATTATGTTAAGTCGCTTTACCTTACGTCGACTTGAACTCACGTCGCTTTAGGAGAGAAGTGATTACACCTTGGACTAACTACTCTCTCTTCGAGATGGACGATTCACGTACGGCTATCTGTAAGCTCGAGTGTGTTCCGACCTTCTGCAGCTGCGATATTAACGCGACCGCAAAATCCGTCAGTGGCGTGTCACCTTAGACAACCTCACTCTTGTCACGCGAGTGACGAGAGTTAAATGGAAAAACCGGAAATAGTTTCAATCTCCCATGACGCAAGATCGCGTTGCCAGTCTCCTAATAGTATAGGGCGCACGGGCTGTGTATGGCGCTGAAGGTATAGTAGGTGAATCGTCCATCTCGAAGAGAATTGTTAGTCCAAGGTTACACGGGTATCAAGTTGGAGTGAATTAAAACGACAACTAGTACACGGTGGTTCCTGGTAAGTCGATGTAGCGTCGTGTTTATCTAATCCCCCATCAACCAAAGCCCTCTATATTCTCATGTCCCCATTCAACTAGCTGGGCTTTCGACTTCGTTTTAAGGAAATGACAAGTTACTCCCCTCTCTGGCCTTAGCTTCATGACGTTTACGCCCACTCGTTTCAACCAATCAAAGGGAAGCAATCCTTAGAGCGACGTAGAAAATGGATTTTAGGTGGGTACACGTAGGTTATTAAAGCGCTTCAACTCCTTACGTCGACGTAACGAGGTGGTTTGAGATAAAGCGACTTGAAAGTGGGTTTAGGTGGTGACACGGACGTTCTTAAAGCGCTCTAAGCACTACATCGACGTGGCTTAAGTCGACTTAAGGTAAAGCGACTTAAGAAACCTCCATGTACCCTCGGTCAGTGGATGATCAAACTCGACGCAAAAAGGAAACAAGATATGAACCCTCTTCAAACGTGGACACCAGCTTTGGAAAAGTGGAGGGGGAGGAAGGGCTGACGCACAGAGTCCGAAGGGTGAGGAGAGGACGAGATACGAAACTAAACCTGTGTGCTTGTATGTTTAAGAGCGGCCGGCGGCGTATCTCTTACAAATTGTCGGCGTTAGCGGCACATACCTGCACTCCGTAAATTATTTCCCAGCAGAGGCATTGTGAATTAAGTTCCGCGTGCGGCGGCATACGGCAGCGTTTTGCAGATTTCTTTCCAGGCTGAATTAGTCGAATTTTATTGCTACCACAATAAAATGCTATTTAAACATTTAAATCGTAAAGGAGAAAGGGGCGGTGGAGTGGAGGGGGATGTAATTTTCAGATAAAAAATTATTGTTGATGTGAAATTATTATTCGCGCATTTATTAATTCCTGACAGTATCAATGTTCTGACCCAGCGTCTGATGCATCCATCTTGTAACATTTTTTTTTTTTGGTATAATGGCTTACATGAAATGATAACTCAGCCGGCAAAATGGCTGAATTATTGATCACAGGGGGTGTGGAGGGAGAACCGAATAAGGGCCCCGGAAGCAAATGCAGTTTTGGTATTTTCTGGCATTTTCTGGCCTTGTAAAATGATGTTGGAAACATTTTTATAAAACCAGTTTTGCTGACTACATTATAAGCATAAAAAAATGTTGTAATGTAAATCGTTCAGTTTTTCATACTAGATACTTATTTTTTAAACACTGATACTGTGTTAGAAATGCTGGGAATTTTAAGCAAAATATGGAGTTACTAATTCTTACTGTTTATCTTTACTGATTTTCGTATACTTCTCCATTTGTTACCTGGTTACTTTAGTAATTTAAAGGAGAAACAGTAGAAGTAAAATTAGCTAAGATGAAAGTTGCGTCTTTGACCTCAAAATGCAGCCATCTGACGGAAAAAGTGAATTGGCCAATTTGGCGAATAAGCTTTCAAAATCTCACAAAGGGGGCGAATCGCCCCTTTGCTTCCCCCCCACCCCCCACTAGTTACGCCACTGATCGCAGCAAACGATAAGAGTAAATTGGATCAATGTTCGTTATTCCATTCTTCTGTCCTACTGAACTTGACATTCCCCTGGAGGCATTTAAATTAGGCACGAGTTGTCTCGAAACTGGATTTGAATACACGATTTTCATTCGCAATTTTGCATCGAAATTTTTCGTAAGAAGATCGTGACAGTGAACCAACTTTAATCTTCCACAGCCGAAAAAATAAGTTATCGTCAGAAATCGGTAAAAAAAAAAATGGCGGCCAAAACTTGAAAAGCAACCCAGCACAGGGGAATCGGGACTGTCATTGACACAGCAGATGCCCAGATGCGACTACTCCGGTTGTTTTTCAATTTCCGTTCACTGCCTCTCGAACGAATGAACAAATTTTAAACTTTTATATGTAAAGGTGTAGTTATTAGCAAGACTCGGTTGAATTTGAAAATATCTTACTAAAAGTTTACGCTAGAAAACAGCCACTAAGCCCCACGTAGCTATGAAATCAGTTCTATTTGCTGATGAAAAACACAAAGTTCAAAACCAACTTTGTTGAAATTCTTCTAACAAGCGAAAAACACATGCTATTAAGTTTAATATAAATATGTTAGGTGGAAACAGAATTCCTAATGATTGGAGTAAGTAAGAATCCTAAGTAGATGGAGAATTTGCTCAATTGCTCTCCTGTTTGTGCATTACTAAAAATATTCCGTGTAGTTAGGAATCAGTTTCTAGTACAGATTCGAATCCTTCGTGTATTGCAATCTTGTTTACTGCTTATGCATTCTGGATTACTAAATCTATGCAGTTGGTTTTGCCATCGTTTTATATACAACAGTAAGCAGCCCTAAACCAAGTTAAAGAAATATCTATTTAGCTGTTCTTTGCCCAAGCTCTCTTTTTTCACTGACCTCAATCCTCATCCGTCCCTATCCCTATCTCGTCTATCTCGTCCTCCCCATCCCTCCATCTTGTTTCTTCTTTTCATCACACGTGATCCTTCTTGTCTCTCCCTTTCTCCCTCTCCTTACTCTGCCTGTTTTCTATTATTCTTCATCCCTACTTCTAACTCTACCCTAATTTTATTTTCCTGAATAAACTAATTTCCTCTCCTACTTCCATTTCTCCCTCTACTACCATCCTTACCACTATCCATCCCTTTCTTATTCCCCCCTCTCCTATACAATTGTCCTCCTACCCTTCCATATCCCTTCCTTTTATCTGTCTTTCTTCTCCTCCTCACCTATCTGATTCTTCTCCTATCATCACTCCCTCGCTCTCCTCTCTCCTTCCTACCTCCATTTTCCTTCCGTCTCATTTCTCCATTACTCACCTCCTTCACTTTCCCCTTTTCCGTCTCTCACTCCTTCTTCTTCCTCCTTCGTCCACATTCTCTACTTCTAACTCCCTAACTCCTTGCCTGTCCCCCTCCTTCCATCTCTGAATGACTCCCTCCCACCCTCCTCCCCTTCTACCTTCCTCTTCTCATGTATTCTCCTATCCTCTCTTCCCTCTTCGCCCTTTATCATCCAGCATCTCCCTCACTCGTTCCTCTCCGCCATCCCGCTTTCCTGATCTCTTCCTCCCCACTCCCTCCCTCAGTCACTCCTTCCTGCTCATCCCTTCCTGTCTCTATTCTCTATCTCACTCCCGTCTATTTCCCCTCTTACTCTCTGTATCTTCTCCGTGCATCTCTTCCTGTACTTATTACCTCCTTTTCCTCCTGTCTTTCTCCCTCCTCTATATCTCCCTGTTTCTCTCTCCTACTCCCTCACCTAGCTCTCTACTTTCCTTTTTTCCTCACTCACCTTACCTCTTTCATCCACCTGTCTTTTTTCCTCCTCCTCTTGTCTCCTGTACTTCTACTATCCTTCATTCCCTTTTCCCTCTCCCTCTCAACCTTTCCCTCCTCTGTCTGTACTTTCCCTCCTCCCCTCCATCATTCACTTCCATATGTCACTCCTAGCTTTAAATAAATAACCAATAAATCAAATGGTATAGGGTGCACGAAACAAACAGTGTGTATTAGAGACCGGGCTTGTGACTGGCCCAGACTCTCATCCCATCCGTTCCTAACCCCACCTCCCTCAGTTCTCTCCCCCTCCGTCTCTTAATTAAATCACTGCCTTGATCTGACAACGGGAAACTGTTCGGCAGTGGACTTGTCAGTTTGCTTGCTAGCCATTCCAGTTCACTATACTGAGCTGTAACTGCGGATCTGCGTGGAAGTGATCACCTCGCCCTTGCGTTAACTACAATACTCAGGTTACGGAACAGATGGTCTGTGAGTGGTTGGCCTGGGTGGTGGAGTCACAGGGATTATTGTCCATGTTACAGTGTGGCTTTCAACGTTTTTGGTCAACTATAGATCATCTGGCTGCTCTTGAATCAGATGGGAGGGAGGCTTTTTGGTTCAAGTTTTCTTCGACTTGGAAATGGCTTACATCACGATCTGGCATTACACGGTTTTCCTTAATCTCTAAAACTTTGCCTGCCTTGTGAAGAATGATGCTGCTGTTCCTTTTGCCTCTCGTCTCATGCCATTCTTTTCACGTATGTGTTGGGTAATTTTTCTGGC
>JAHWFP010139274.1:0-57292 GCA_023313725.1 Lithobius niger
CCCCCCCCCCCAACCAAGTGTTTTTAAGTTAAACAAAGCTTTATTTGCCCTTTGTTTCTTTAGTAACGCGTAATGGTGTACTAACAGCCTTGAGAACATAATTGTGGATTCTTATACCTTAGGAAGCATGAGGCAAACACAGTTGTAGGCTAACAGGTTGTGGACATTTAATTTTAGTTGTAAACAGTTTTAAAGACTTTACAACTCGTATGGCAGTATGTTATACAGTAATATGCATCCTAGCTAAACCAAGCGCAACGGCTGTTTGCTGTGACGTCACCATGAATTAGCCAATGACGAATGAGAACAACGGCTGTTTGGCCGTCTGATTGGACTAGCGCAGTCACGTGATGGGCACGTCACAGCAAACAGCCATGGCGTGTGGTACATACTATGGTAGATAGTTAGGCTGGGTTTGGGTTTACAGAAAGGAACTAATAATAACAACCCATTGTCACGCCACAAGTAACGACGTGCCATAACGCCTACAGTGTAAAACTAACACCTAAAAACTAACCAACGTGTTGATAACAACAGTCCAAGCGTCACTGGATTTATCCTCGAAAACTGCATAAAAATTGCAGAAATGTTCAATTCATACCACCAGATATTTTCGTCGGAAGCCATATAAAAGTAAAAATAAAACAAAATAAATGGGTGCCAACAGACAGTACAATTATAAGACTCTGGTGGTACAATTTGATAATTAGGGAACTACTTAGGCCTAACGTCGTTGGATCTTTCTCAAATTTAATAGGGGATGGATTCTGACCTGGGGAGTTAGTTTTTCGGGTTTGGGGCGCTAAGCCTATTTTCAGGCCTAGTTTTCTTTTTAGGCCTATTTCAATTTCACTATTCGGTAGACAATTTTCGCTCATGTTCAATTCGTTAAAGGCACATGCATCCCTGTTGGCTTTCCTGTAGGACACAGTTTTGCGACATTAGTTCAAACGTACGTAAATGTTGCCAACACAGTCATTTTCTTGTTTATTCTTTCGCGTAAGATGAGTTTGCGACATTCTCTAACCTGTGTAAATGTTGCAAACGCTATTCTCAACCGGTCACATGACATACCGGAAGGATTTATGTCCCTTTAACACTAGGACCCGTCATTTTTGATGAGATTTCAGCTATATAGTGATTTGATAATTTTTGAAAATTGTATGCTGTTTTCGAGGATAAATCCAGTGTCGCCTGGACTGTTTCCATTATGTTCACATTGCTTCTGTCGGTAACAAACCTGTAATGTCGTACTTTTCTTATACTGGATATCCTAAAGTTAGGACGATTGTTATTCTGAGATGCACCCGTTTTTATTTATTCACTAGCAGTCGCACCCGGCTTCGCCCGGGGTTTTGTTTCGTCCGTGGTTGTTTCCCTACTTTCGCTCAGTGTTTCCTGAATGGACAGTGCGTCGGGCAGTTTTTGTCCCTGTAATACTCTCCCTTTCCTCCAATGCTCTCCCTCCCATCTCCCCATCCTCTCCTTCCCTTCTCCGTTCACCTCATATACACCCACCCGTCCCTCCTCTTCCCTACTTCACCTTTGCTACACGTTGATTTACTCATTGTTTATATCGCTTCCTGTTTTTTTTTTTTTACTTCACTCTCTTCACACTACAGGAAAAGACGTGTTTGGCTGCACGCCATATTTTTTAGGCTTAAAGGGACATAAATCCTTCCGGTATGTCATGCGATCCGTTGAGACTAGCGTTTGCAACATTTGCACACGTTAGAGTTAATGTCGCGAAATCGTCTCGCACGAAAGAAAAAAAAAAAGAAAAGGAATTGTTGGCAGCATTTACATACGTTTGAACTAATGTCGCAAAACTGAGTCATGCAGGAAAGCTAACATGGATGGATGTACCTTTAAGTCCAACCCTGTGGAAACTGTTATACAGTTTCGTGTTATGCAGCCATGAATTCTTAGAGCTGGACACAACAGGGCTTTCAGTGTTTTCTCTGCAACTCGTAAGCGTGAAGAATTTTGCAAGTGTGGTAAGGTAGACTTCGTTCTTCCAGTTCTTCTAGTCAAGGATCATAAAATGTCGATCTCTACGAGAAGACAAGAGGTTGTGGTTGTCACTCTTGTTGGAATGGATAACATCTACAACTTATGAATAAAATAATTGTAGGAAATTAATTTTTGCGTTTGTTTATTAAGTATAGCCAGTTAATAACCGTGGCGTTCTCCCTGGAAAACCGGAAAAAGTCAGGGAATTTAACAAGTCTGGAAAGTTCAGGTAATTTGATAAATATATACTGAAAGTCAGGGCATTTGAACGTTTTCCGGAAAGTCTTTCACCTGCAAAGAGTAGCTAATTCGGATTTAATTTTTTACTTCATGCACTTCCTTCACTTTATTTCAGTTCAAACTTCATGTCCTTTTTGTTTCATTTCTTATAAAGCATAAACTCCTTAGGCCTAAGTAATATGGGACGTAACGTGTTAAGTGCATTTCTGGTTTTGTTCAGATTAGGCCTTTTTCCTACTCTTTTACCAATACGAGTGAGGGCAGTGGAATTTTTGATTTAGCAAAGCAATGCGATACAGTTATTGCGACTTGAGTGAAATGCGAACAATTTTTTTAGTGCTGTTCCGCTCCTTCCTTCGACCAAAAAAAAAAAAGTCGGGAAAAAGTGTCAGTATTGGCCTGGAAAACCTGGAAAAATCAGGGAATTTCATCATGAGTTTTCGAGCGCAATAAAATTAAATAAGAAATAAGAAGGGGTCATTGGACCTATCCAGATCCTTGTTCCTTGATTCGATGGTAAGGATTAAAATCGATAATTTTTATGCAAAGATTTAATTGTCGGATGTCAACCATTAAGCTCGTTGTCGCCTCGATTTCGTTTCGACGTGCCTAAGCGACCGAATTCCTAGTATAATATTTGCCCAACACAAAACTTGATGCGGTCAAGTTACCCGGCACCGCTTGATGTTGTGGTGTGAAAGTCCGAGATAATCCCAGCGATTATCCCAGTTTCAGGCGGATTTAATAACTTGGTTGGTTCTTAAAAGCGGTTTGTTTTGAGAAGAGTTGAATTTCACAATTCACGCGCTCGTTATGAAATGGGAGAGAAACATTTTCGTCATTACCCAAAACTGAGTTGAGTTATTGAGGTCTCGATTTAGGTATAGTAGTGCAGTTTACAAAGAAAATCAGAAAAGTGACAAACCCACACACCACAAGAGAAGGTGCCTATACGCGAGGACAAGGGTCCCACAAAAATACAAAATAAACTATTGTGTGCGCAGCGCATCTTGAGTCCTGCAGGTATTTTATGAGCGGCCTACGTCTTCCTGGAGGGGGCGGCTTTAATCAACGGCCGCCATTGTTTTTGTAACCATATTGGATATCAACAAGGCACTCTGCTACCAAAAATATACAATCTATTATCTGTGTTCGTTCTGGGGCGAACCCAAGATGGACACTATAAATAACGCTGGAAAAAATGTTTCTAAAAAAAAACTACAACACGATTACCTGTGAGAAATCATTAAAAAACAAAAAAAACATAAAAATAAAACTACAAAGACAAGACAGAGATCAAATTCAAGTACCATAAAGAGAAAAGAACACCATGCTGTGCCGTAAGAACCAGAGAATACATTAGGTTTTAGACATGGCACACAAAAAATATAACAGTGATTAAGTTAGCTCATGATGTTGAACATACACTTGCTACTTGAGTAGTGAGTTGATCAAGTAACATTCGCACAACAATGTTTCGTAAACGATGGCATTACATGAATACCTTTCGTTTCTGTGGAGCTAGGAATCACAAAACTTACTACCCAGATATAGCAACTGCATTTGTGAATTCTTAATCGGTTATCTTGCGAAACTCCGTCGTTATTCAGATTACCTGACTGTCCCGGCATCGGGGCGAAAGAGGAAAAACAAGCCTAACAGCAAAAACCATCACTAGAAATAAATGCAGTACAGTAAGCCACCTTTATGCACTTACGTTTCGTCGGAGTGGCATGACCCGGATTCGAACTGGCAACCCAATCAGTTTCCAGGTCACTGACATAACACCTTTATCAATAGTGCTCCTTCGCTGGCGTTATACAATTTTCAGCGATTTAGTATATTTATTTAATCGTGAAGAGCTTTACGTTATTGGAAGAAACGGATACCCGGTTTATATTTACGCCAACGCAGGAACCCAGACAAAAACTGCAAAGACGACACGTGACCATTCCACATTTTACTTTCTTTCTTTCTCTCTCACTGTACACGTTCTTAGCAAAACCGACTAAATTTTCCTGTCTACAATTCTCCATTGATGTTTCCATGCGAACGGATTCAACATTGTCGTGGTCTTAACCACCCTATATGCTTGAGTGCGCATGCGCATCACTGTCTTCATATTTAGCAACACTCCCAACCTAGACCTCTTCCTAACACTCCATGCCGGTTTCAAGCAAGCTGAAATAATCTAACTTCCAAGCAAACGCCGCGTGCTCAGTTTGCTTAGCTTCTTTATTAATTAATCACCAAGACCTTTTCACTATTTTAAATACGCGGAACTACGCTTTGAGTGATACATAAGTAATTTCAACCAAATGTCACATCATCAGCGGTGCGTAAACGTGCGTAGGTGACTTGTCACGCTTCACACAAACGCTCAACTTTATACGATTTTATGCCAGTGTAGACACGAATGACGAACCGCAAGCTTCCGGGCGTTCCTTTCCATGCGCATACAGTGTATGCATTTTGCATACGCATGCATTTTTTACTGCAGAATTATTCGAATGATAATGCTCCACCGTATAGGCATTATGAATTCACGTTGCATGACAGCGGGGCCTTTCTGCTTTCGATTTTTGTCAGCATAAACTTGTTTACGTCAGAAACCGATGTTTTCTCTAGCTCGTCGTCGAAAATGTATCCGTGCTTAATAGTTAATACATAAAATATTTGGTACATTTCCACTCGTTGTCCCAAGCGAAGTGAATTTTCACTATATTGTAAAGAAGGTTTTGTTTACGTTAGTGCGTAAAGTAAACATGTTTATTCATCTCAAATTACATAACCAGCGGCAATATGTTTATACTCTCGCCGCCCCATCCCCCCCCCCTTGGCGAGAATTCTTGGGGTAGGGGGAGAGACCGAGGGGGATCGTTCCCCCACTCGACCCACCCCACGAAATAGGCTGCAAAGGGACAGTGGTATACGGATTTCTATTTTCTACACTATCACGTCGAGTTGTCATGTTGCACGCATGGTACTTCGTGTCGCAAGACACGAGGAGAAGATTAGCGTCCGCGTTGTTGCCATGGTGATTACGTATAGACAACTCGAAAGCTGCATGCAATTTAGTATTACCGAAGTAAGAGCAAGTGCGCGAGAAAACTCTCGTTGCATAAACCAGCCCTTAGGGCTCGTTTACGCAATGGCAGTTTTCTCGCTCACTAGCTTTTAGTTGCGCAATACTAAATCTGATGGCTGCTTCTCGCTTTTACCGGAGTATGCGGCTTTCGAGTTGTCTATACGTATTGGTAACCATGGTAACGACGCAGACGCAAATCTTCTTCTCGTGCCTCGTGACACGGCGTACGATGCTTGCAACATTTGAGCCTCGATTTATGACAACAAGAAAATAATTTTTGCAGCAGTACAAGACGACGGACTGGTTTTTGTATGCCGGCATTCGATGGTTTGTCTTCGATTCGATAGCTACGAAATGGACGCCATATTGGATTTTGAATTCTCGCTGCGAGAAGCTATTTATTCTACCGGCGTTTGACCAGTGCTAGAAGCTGTACTTTGAGGGAGAATAGCACATTTTGGAAATAGCGTGAAATGACAACAATCTTGTAGCAATTAGTATTAAAAAACGCTTAAGCATATAAAATACGGATGTAAGCCTTAAAAAACATAAAGCCCTAAAGGAAAAGATATTAGAAAAAGACATGTAAGCCATCAGCGTCGCACTAATACGTGTAAAAAAATCTCCAGCAACCCAAAAAACAAGCTGGAGCTTCTTTTACACGTATTAGTGCGATGCTGATGGCTTGCATGTCTTTTTCTAATATCTTTTCCTTTAGGGCTTTATGTTTTTTAAGGCTTACATCCGTATTTTATACGCTTAAGCGTTTTTTAATACTAATATCCATTATTATTATTTTTTGTTTCAGCAAGAATTGCACAGAAAAGAATACTGTAATCACCTCAAAATAACTGTTATAAGACAGCTTTTTTAATACTCAATTTTAAGAGCTATAAAAATTGAAAATCGGTTCTTTGGTTCGATCTCTAGGTGAGGGCAAAATTTCCCCAAGAAGAACAACAATAATTGTAGTCACATTAAAATAGCGTTCAAAAGACCATAGGATTTCTTCATACCTATGTTTTAAGCTGTAAAACTTGAGCATCGGTTCATAGGTTCGATTTTCAGGTGTAGCATAGCAGTTACGGGCCAGAATTTCGGCTAATTATGAACATCAAGCTAAAAGTCATGAAATTTAGTACACAAATCAATTCGTAGCTAATAAATCTAGCTAGCTATGGAATCTCTCGAGATGCCCCCTAAGGCCCCTTCCTGTCCCCCTAACACACTCACCGGTACTACTATGAATTTTGGTACTATGAATTTTGGTACGCCAGTCATTTCTAGTAGTAGAAATCGAACCAGCCATGGATCCCCACGAATTACCACCATCATCCCCAGCATCCCTTGTCCCTCCTTTGCACCTCATGAAACATCGATGACCAATGAGGGGGGGGCACAGTAGGAAGCTGGGGGCCCTTTCTGGGGTATTTCATGGAGATTCCATGGCTTGTTCAACTTCTACTGCTAAGAATGACTTGTGTACCAATTTTCAAGCTTTTAGAATAATTTGCAAAAGTCAGTGAGGGGAAACAGGAGGTCGCTGGAGCCCCTTTGGGGGTATTTCATGGGGTTCCATGGCTGATTCGATTTATGCTGCTAAGAATGACTTGTACACCAAATTTCATGTTTTTTACTTGATCTGGAAGAATTTGTTGCCCAAGCCCCTGGGAGTGGGCACGGGCGGGAGGCGCTGAAGGTATTTGGGGGTATTTCATGAAGGTCCATGGCTGGTTTGATTTTTAATGGTAAGAAGACTTGTGTACCAAATTTCGTGTTTTTAGCGTGATTTGCTGAAATTTGTTTCTCCACTTAATGACTTCTGCCCAGTGCTCTACAATAATTATTGCTCTACCGACGAGAATACGGCAGTCATATCTAAATCGTGTTCAAAGGGCCCTGGTCGGTGTTAATACCTACATGTTAAGCTATACAAATTCAAAATCGGTTCGTTGGTCTCTATGTGAGAGCAAAGTTCTAGCCCATTTGGCTTCCCGTGTCAAGAATATTGTAGTTACATTAAATATCATACGCAAGACCCTCAGCCATGTCCATACCTACGTTTTAAGCTATAGAACTTGAATATCGGTTGTTTGGTTCGATCTCCAGGTGACAGCAAAGAGTCGCTACAACAACATTAATGAGTTGCGCCCAGTGCTTTACAATAATAATTGCTCTGCCGACGAGAATACCGTAGTCACATCAAATTCGTGTTCAAGAGGCGCTAGTCGGTGTTAACACCTACATTTTAAGCTATAGAAATTGAAAATCGGTTCATTGGTTTGATCTCTAGGTGAGTGCAAAAGTTCTAGCCCATTTGGCTTTCCGTGTCAAGAATATTGTAGTTACATTAAAATAGCCTGCGAAAGGCCCTATGCCTTGTCCCTACCTACGTTTTAAGCTATAGAACTTGAAAATCGGTTTAGTGGTTCGATCTCCAGGACAGAGCAAAGAGTCATAACAACAACATTAATGATTTCTGACCAGTGCTCTACAATAATAATTGCTCTGCCGACGAGAATATTGTAGTCACATCAAAATCGTGTTCAAAAGGCCCTGGTCGGTGTTAATACCTACATTTTAAGCTATACAAATTGAAAATCGGTTCATTGGTTCGATCTCTAGGTGAGAGCAAAAGTTCTAGCCCATTTGGCTTTCCGTGTCAAGAATATTGTAGTTGCATTAAAATAGCCTGCGAAAGGCCCTAGGCGATGTCCATACCTACGTTTTAAACTATAGAACTTGAAAATCGGTTTAGTGGTTCGATCTCCAGGACAGAGCAAAGAGTCCTAACAACAACAACAACAACAAGAACAACAACAACAACAAGAAATGGCCATGCCGTGGACGCCGAACGGTTCAATTGTTGTCATTAAAATTTGTAATGCGGTGAAATAGTTATGACACGACCCCAAATACCGAATTACGTTGGTCTATGTCAATTTTGGGCGAAACTATTGGAGTTCAAAGTTTGACGTTTAACATGGAAGTTCATGCTGAGGCTTACATAAGGACCGCTACCGCACTGTAGCACTTTGTTCTTTATTCGTGTTGTTATTTACAATACATACAATTTGTTATCTATTACCGTATTCATTTAGTAGCAACGCGAAACTAATCATAAATAAATAACGGTTGACTAGCAAATGGCAGTCGGTGAGCGAGAATGACTTGTGGCATAAACGCGCCCTTATATAGGAACGCGAGGAAGTAAAGAATTAAATTACATGGATAAAGTAATAAATTCTCGTTTTTTGGGGTTGTTTTTTCGATGAAATGTGAGAACTTTTTTCTTAGCTACTGTTAATGCCAGTATTTTTTTTGCCGTATTTGGCTGCCTTTCAATTCCTAAGCTACGAGGGTTGTAATTTTGGGGCGGTTTTGTAATTTTGTAAACTTAATTGCCATTACCGTGGCAAATTATGGTGTTTTTATGTGGGCTATCTGTTGGTGTACTACAGACAGATAAAATTAAAGGGATTTGCTCAAATACCTACCTTTCTCTTAGAGGAAAATATGTGTTGCTGGACCAAGAGTCAAGGCCCGTTTCGCAAAATCCCGTTTAGCAGAATCTCATTTCGCAGAAAACTAAAACGGTTAAGGTTTTTCTCCCGTTTAGCAGAATAATTTTTTTTTCAAGTCACGTGCCTCGCTCGCGCTGCCGCCCTCACTGCGGGTCAACATTTAACACGAGAAACCGTAACTAATCACAAATTCCTTCCATTTAGGAACCCATCTTTAAAGAATATTTTGATTCGGCGAAACGGGATTCTTAGTGGATATTCTTAATCCATTTCATTTTCTGCGAAACGTGGTTTTCCAAAACGGGATTCTGCGAAACGGGAAATCATCGGACCAACGGTACACAGGCAATATCTGGGCACTCTTTAACCGTAATGCACAACTCTGTGGCCCGTAGGACTACAATTTTTTAAGGAAGTCTCATTAGTTCATGATACAATGAAAAGAGTAGAGAACAGTCGAAAGTCCAAAGCAACATAACATTTAGGTCCAGACAAAGAAGGAAATAAAAGGTAAAAAGATAAAGAAAGAAAAAAAAAATGAAAAGCAAGAGAAGCAGACGAGGAAGAATAAATGAAGGGGAAAGGAGAAACATCGCACCGTTCCTTGGGGGCAATGAAAACAAGCACACTCCCTCGGTATACCAAAACACGAAAAGGCAGGGAAGAGAGGTCGCAATTCGTTGCAGCGAGGGTGGAGGACCCTAATCTTCACTAAGCTGATGCTGGCTGTGCAATTATCGCAGGAACTTTTCCGTTAATTTAGGAATGCTAGTGAGCTAATTTAAAAGATGAACCTGAGGCTGTCTTTGTGCAGACCGGAATCGGCTACACAGACGGAGATGGTCTCTGGAGGTCTGGAGGGAAGGAAGGAAAGGCGGAAGGGGAAGAAAAGGAAGGGGAAAGAAGAGGAAGGAAGGTTGGGTAAACGGAAAGGAGAAGCAGACTGGAACGGAAAGAAGAAAAGAAGATGAGAAGGAGAAATAAAAAGGGAGGTGGTGGTGGTAGAAAAAAAAAGACATGGCACAGCTCATCATAAAATGGCTTATTATTTTCTGGAGTCAATTTGGGGACAGAGTCGGAAATGAAAAAGGAAAGAAAAAAAGTAGAATTGTGCGAGCGACGAAATTAAAGAAAAAAAAACGGAACTAGAAAGGCTGAAAATCGCTGTTTTAAAACTGAGATGGCTTCACTTTTATCTACTCCTATACACACTGAGGAAAGTAAGACCCTAAATTACCAGTACCGAGAACTGGTAATTTGTTTCCAATTCTTTGTAACGTAAAATTACGGTCCGTATCGTTTAAGGAGTAACCTACGAGGTGACGAGTCTTGCTGAATCCTACCCTCAAATTATTCTTCAGCTGAGATTAGAGAAAAATATGATGAAAAATTAAAACCGCCAAATCTAACTGGTGACTGAAGGGGGGGGGGGGGGGAAGGGGGAATACCGGCCAAATGGAAAAACCCAAAATTGCAAGAACGTACACAATCATTACAGTATCACAGAAAATCGTCTAACACGAAATTCGTATAATGGAAAATTGTCTAATTTTTCTGCCTCGCTCACACTGCCGCTCTCGCTGCGGCTACACATATAACATCAGAAACCGATGCCATATTATTGTCAAGTTAGACGATTGTCATTATACGATTATCCATTTTACGATGTTCCGTTTAGATGATTTTCCAGATTTTTTTATTTAGGCAGATATTAGACAATTAGGGCACGTTTACGCAACCACTCGGTTTTGCATTCTCGCAGCTAGAAGCTAGAAATCACCTCAAATTCCAACATGGTGGCGGTTTTATGTCTGCCGCCTCGCAACGAAAACAGCAAACAACGTGAGTTCAGAAACGTTTGGGAAAATTGTTTCGTCATGAGGAATTCTTTATATTATTGGCACAGATTATTAGACTGCAAGTATTTACTCAAACGATGTCGGATTTAGCTAATCCATTTAGCGTTGTTACCATGGTAATGTCACCTTTGCCATCGCGATTGAGTTCTAGCTGCGAGAATGCAAAGGCGAGTCCCTGCATAAACGCGCCCTTACCCCGTTAGACGATTTTCTAGTTAGACCTTCGTCCAACGACCCGTGACGGGGCAGTAAAATAAATTTTAACAATGTACGAGTTATGACAAATTACCAAAGTAAAGGGTGAAAAATACCCCAAAAGCGTAAGCTAGTAGCTCTCTCGTTCCTCACTAGCTGCCTACACATTCTTGTCGACATGTTTCGAAGTTCAAAAACAAAATTTGAATTTATAGATGCGCTTGTTTTCAAAGCGAAAAATAAATTGTTGGTGCATCGGTAGCAATCGCAACAGTTTTCAATCTTGTAAAAACAAAATATCGGGAATGCCTCGTCAGCACACCAAAAGAAAGCAAACAATGTAACACGTACGCAATTTACGTCTAGCAGGGTGCAACGCGAGTCAACCCCCGCGGTACACCTTGCAGTTACATATGCTGCTTGAGCGTTCAGTCAACTTCCGCCCAAACCGGAACTTGGCCGAACGCCAACAGCCGGGTAACGAGCCAGTCATCCTGTTCAAACCAGTTAGAACCGGCGCGGACCTGTTAGACGGTTATGCAACGTAATGCCTCAGGCGACTTCTATTGTTCGACCCCCCCCCCTCCCCTATAAATACGAGGTCCGGACCACAGAAAAGCTAATTGGTGTAGGGCAGGCCACTCGAAAGGTTGTCTCCCTTCACTGTGCTAGGATTAGACCAAGCTCCTAAACTTGTGTTTAATGCCTAATATGTGTGACTCGGTGCAGAGTCCCCTAGCTATGCAGTAAGGAGTGAATTGGGCTCGAGATATTCTTGAAAACAATCGTCAACTCCCTGAGTACGTCACAACAATGTACACTCACTGTTGTAGTATTACATGTAGTCTAATGATAGATGAACGAAACGAAAGCGCAAAATTGGGAAATTTGGGAAGAATTTAGGGCTTCATGTTTGTTTCTGAGAATGACAGGACAGGAAGTGACGGCACTGAAAAGAAGCTAAACGCCCTTACATTACCCCCTCCCCTTTTTTTTTGGTGGCGTATACCCGTTTCGCCGAATCATTTTTCTTAAATTGCTGCTCTTATCACGCTGCTGCACTCGCTGCGACCAAACATATAACATCAGAAATCGCAACTAACCACAAATTCCCTCCAATTAGATATGCTTCTTTAACGTCTGTAGTTTTAAAATTTTAACGAATATTTTGATTCGGCGAAACGGGAAGCAAAGCGAGCGATGTGGCTAGTTATATAATAATAATCTGTCATGCCAAAGGTCAAACCACACTGTTCTCCCTTCGTTATTAAACCTACATGTCTCAGGTGCTAATAACGCAATCGTCTCTCCCCTCCCCCCCCCCAACTCCCTCGCCCCTCCAGCCTTTCTTATAGAAATTTAGTAAGAGAAAGAGAAATATAAAATACAATTAACAGCCGTATTTCAGAAATCCACTCAAGTGTGAGTGCAAACATCTAAGTTAAGGGCCAACAATTTTAGTACAGCCACAGAAGCGAATGTGAATGTCCTGACATCTGAGGGTATTTCTATAGATGCGTTTTGACCCTTACACTCACACTTAGCCCTTACACTCACATTTCTGGAACACGCCTGTTTGACTGGACTTGTGTTTTTCGTTGTTAAAAATGTGCGGAGGGGGGGGGGGGAGGAGTTTCTTTTTAAGACTATGTCCCCACGTGCGAGGACTACACAACATCACGGCAAAAAATGCGCAAGGAGGAAACTCGTTTTTACCATTCAGACAAAAAAAAAAAATAAATGAATGAGGAGGCTTTTAACATCAGGGCAAAACATGCGCGTCGGATAAGTTCATTTTTAACATTCTGACAAAAAATGACTGGGAAGAAGTAAGTTTTTAACATCAGGGCAAAACACGCGCCTAAAGCACATTTTTAATATCATGGCAAAAAATGAGAGGGGGGAAGTACATTTTTAACATTAGGGCTAAACATGCGCATGGGAGAAGTTCATTTTTAATACCACGGCAAAAAATGAGAGGGGAAAAGTAAGTTTTTAATGTCAGGGCAAACCATACGCACGGGAGAAGTTCATTTTTAATATACAGCAAAAATTTGGCGTGGGAGAAGTCACTTTTAACATTCAGATAAAAAATAATAAGCGGAGAGAAGTACATTTTTAACATCAGGACAAAATATGCGCATGGAAGTAATTCATTTTTAATATCACAGCAAAAAAATGAGTGGGGAGAAGTACATTTTTAACATCTGGGCAAAACACAAAACATGGGCATGGGAAAAGTATATTTTTAACATTAGAGAAAAACATGTGCATGGAAGAAGTTCATTTTTAATATTACGGCAGAAATGGTCATGGGAGAAGTTCATTTTTTAATACCGAAAAAAAACATGCATGGTGAAGTTAATTTTTTTATTTATGGTAAAAAACGTGCGTGAGAAAAGTTCATTTTTAACATCATGTCAAACAGTATGCATGGGGAGAAGTTAATACCAGGGGTAGCATAAATATAAGAGGACGTGTATATAATGCGCTCCTGTTAATACTTAACCATCAGGGCATAAAAGCACAGGGAAAATTTGTTTTTAATATCAGGACAAAAACTGAGCGGGGAAGAAGTTCATGTTTTACATCACGGCGAAAAAAACGCGGAGAAGAAGTTCATTTTTCAACATCAGGTCAAAACGTGCAAGTTCATTTTTAACAACAAGGCAAAGAATCCACGGGGGAAATTCATTTTCAGCATCAGGACAAAATATCCGTTTTGGTATCAAAATTCTACTACGGCGTCCTCTTAACAAAATCCTGGTAATCAACCCCCCGGACACGTCTCTCGCATCTACATAAGAGCGTCAACCGTCGTCATACCTATACAGTGTTTAAAAAAAATTGGAGAATTGCTTAAAAGAAACTGGCTATTAAAAATAAAACTTGTCGTCAGTACACGAAAAGAACGATTGAACAAACGACACTTGCATCGAACCTCAAAGTGAATGATTGGCGATTGACTAGGCGGAAACCTGATAAGCCACACGCCGAACACAATAAACAGCAGTGTTCCATTAATTATTACTATAAACCCGCCAAGCATTATAGATACGGTCGTCAGCCCTCCCAATCGTCCATCTCCCTCCCCCCTGTCCACAACAACACATCCGCATTAGTATCAGGCGTCCGTACTGGTTCGACATTATGACCTCGGCAATGGTCCAACATTCGTGGCGCAGGACGGGCTCCCGGTTTACTGATGCAATATTGATTCGGAAAATCACATTATCACAAATTGCCATGGTGAGTGACTGAAACCCTACGAGCGAGTCAACGAACGAACAAACGAACGAACAGGCAACATGCATCATCCCTTACAAACGTTTCACAAAATTACTTCGGCGAACTACGGACCCCAAATGGTTTGTTTCCCTGGAAATCGCATTTCACGGGATACGTTTCAAGGGACCGTTTCACGCGGAATAATAGAATTGTTATCCACGAATCGGTTTCTGCGAATAACTCTTAAACGTACAATATTGTAGTTTATTTATTTATATTTTTTCTTCCGATTCTGAACCATTTTAAACCGACTGAAGACTCTAAAATACGAGGAAAATAACGCTGGCTTTTAGCGATGGATTTAATAGCGCTGCTGTACTAGGAAATCCAATAAAACACAGGTATTGTTTGAAGCTCTTTTGAAATATCAGTGCCAAACGTAATAATTTACGAAGTAACGCAGAAAATTACATCCTTCCTTTGTTTTTTTTTGTCCGTTATCTGTTGGCGTGTAACAGCCACCTATAAGCACGCCCCCCCCCCCGCCACATCAAATTTCGAGCCTGGGACTAACACAACAGCGCCCCCCTCCCCCCTCGACTGAAATTGGGAAAAAAAAAGTTGCACTACGTTATAGTATTCGTTGGCCACAAATTGTGCTTAACGTGTTGATTTATTCATAATCGGGCTGCTTACGTTTGAAGGCTTTCCTGGCTAACAGGCAAACAGACTCACACGGGGCGAGGGATAATCGTCTAACTGGAAAATCGCATAATTGGAAGAACGTATAACGGAAAACAGTATAACAGAATATCATCTAACAGGAAATTCGTATAATGGAAAAGCGTCTAACTGGAAATTCGTATAATGGGAAATCGTCTAATATCCCTGCCTCGCTCGCGCTACCGCGCTCGCTGCGGCTATACATATAACATCAGAAACCACAGTTGGACGTTAATCCAGTTAGACGTTTATCCATCCATTATACGATATTCCGTTTAGATGCTTTTCCAGATTTTTTATTCAGGCAGATTTTAGACCATCACCCCATTAGACGATTTTCCAGTTAGACGTTCGTCCGACGCCCCACTCACACTGCAGTGCTCCTGCTCTGTGCTCGTTGCCGTTGGACTGGAGTTGTTGTGTGTTGGAAGTATAAAAAAAATTCACATTACATACACATCATGTACATTAGTCATAGTCACTATAAAACTCATAATTGGGAAGAAAATGTTTTTCAGGTCTTGCGGACCCATTGAGTGACCATGCCAGGGTATCACGGGTTTAGCCCTCCCCCCCCGTTGGGGGGGGGGGGGGGGGGTGGCCTGCGTATAAGTTACGTTGGTAAATATAATTAGTCAATAAGGTAAAAAGTAGAAATTGTTTTGTGCAGAAAGACACACTAGTACTCCCGTCCGTTCCGAAGCTGATACAACCCATTTTACCCCTTAAAGGTGCCTATTCACAGAATGTCAAGTTACAGCATCTAGCGCCGTTTACCATTACTTCGTTCTATGTATGTAGCACTTGATTTCGACAAGCAAAGGAATGCACAAAGAAATTTCTTTTTACACAACAACTCGCCACGTGCCTCCTTGATTAATGAATGTAAAGTTGATGCGTCCAAGTGCACCAGGGAGCAAGCGGTCAAGGTTGACGATATCACTGTCACTAGATGGCCTCCATCTAGCGGTTCAAAATCTGCATTTCAAAACGGTCGATATATAGAAAATAGTGCCCGGGATATCGTTAGGTTTAACTTTACCGCTTGCTTCCTGGTGCACGTGGGCGCTCCAACTTTACACTCAATAATTAAAGAGGCACGTGGCTTGTTTGTTGTGAAAAAAGAAATTTATTTGTGTGTTCTTTCGTCCGTTGAAAGGAACGGCGAGACAGAACTAGATAGCGTAAATGGCTACAGATGCTGCAGTCTGTCATTTGGTGGCAATCCCCCTTTAAGAACGGAAGTCGAAAGTGCTTTGATTATTGTTCCTTTATTATTATTGTTCTTTGATTGTTCTTTGGTATAATGCCTTCGGGTAACAACAAGTTACTGTTTTGAAAACTAGTTCGCAACTGGATCTAGTCTTACTGCACTGCTTACTTATTTTTACATACGCTTAATGTAAAATAAATAAACAAAGCAGTATATCAAAGCTGTAACAAACCCAGCTGTAGGAAAACAAAGCTATAACAAGGCAATTTCATAACCGTCAACCAAGTCTAGATTCGTTTCACTTAAAGGGAGATAAACGAGACATATAGAAAAACGCAGGAAAACGCAGTCACATACCGGTTATAAATCTATTTGAAAATGCAGCGGCTGGAAGATGTATTTCTAGTAGATGTGTTATTGCTGTATTACTGGGACTAGATTACGTGCATCCTACCCTGAATGCCGATTCCTATACGCTTAATCGTTAGGACTCATTTCTCCCCCTCCTCGCTTGGTGTGTTAAACCGAAGATGCGTTGAATGCAGGGCCGACAAAGGCAAAAGCCCAGCCCTCGAGTGAGTTTAAATCCCAATCTGCCTTGTATAGCTATTGTCTGTAGTGTGCACACACCCCAGAGAGGGCCAGGGCAAACTTCCGGTAAAGAGGGCGCAATCAGTTTAGGGAGTAGACATTTTTAATCGCACACTATTTACGGCATGCAAAGTTATTAACGGTATCGAAAGCTACGCACGGTAAACATTTTTTTTTTCAATTTTGCAAAAAAAAAATAAATGTTAAAACAAAAAGGTTTTTTTCTAAAAGGTCAGGGGAACCACTCCCCCTCCACCCGTACCCCTCATAGCGCGCGCGCGCGCGCCTATGGTTACACGGCAAGAAGGAAATACTTATGAAACGTGGGGCGAACGGTGTGGCAACGTAACAAGCAAGAAGAGGTCTGCAGTGAAGCCTAATACAATTTTCAGGGGGTGCTTTCCATCAGTGCCTCATCCCAGAACTAATCTTTTTCAAACGGGATGCATGGAGGGCCTCAAAAGACTTAAATAGTTTTGGTTTCAAGGTTGTGGCCGGCCTACAGTATAGTAGTTTTTTTGTAAAAAAGTTGGGCCCCCTGCTTTGAATTTAGGGCCCCCCTTGCCTCCTTTTGCACCCCACCCCCCTTAATCACCGTTGCCAGACGTAGCATAATTCTGCTACGGTAGCATTTTCGATTGTGTAGCTTTTTTTTTTGTGTGCAGAATTTATGATTCTTAAGACGAGTTCGTATTTTTAATGGCTTGGCTCGAGTCAAGCAGAGTAACGAGTGTCCCAATCACAACCCAACGGAGGATTTTGTTTGCTTCAACGTCGTCAAAAAACTTGTACGAAACTGACTACAGCGAATTTGAAGATTTTGAAGGGCTTTAAATCCATCGCCGCTTTCCATACGTCAGCCACGGCCACGGAGGGCACCATTTTTGTATGTTATCCAGAAGGAGGTGAAAACGTCACAGAAAATTCGAATATTTTTAAAATTTATTACAAAACGCCAGCGAGTATACTACGTGCTTTTTCCTAACAGGTATGCAGCGCTAGCACCGAGACGTTTCGCAGCTGGGGTGGTATAGGGCAGTGACACGACGTAGTATTGTTGTGTATAACTCTATGGTGGAGCCAGTAACTGGGTTAGCTGCAAGGAGCACTGGAGGGAGAAAGGAATATCTTATTGAAGCCAATGCTATTAGACTGGATTTCTTAAGCCTATAACGCGCGATTTTTGTTGTAGGAGAAAACAACGTTCTTTTAGCCTAAGAAATCCGCTCTCACAGCACTGTCTTGACTAGAAGTACCGTTTTTTTCGTTACGTTTTAATCTAGTGCACCTTGTAGCTATTACTTCCAAATTGTGTCTCGTAGCCAATATGACGTCACATGACGCTGCTCTATACATTGAAACCCTATACATCCCTCGAATTGGGAAAGTATGACGTCACATGCAAGCCTCTAAATCATGAAAAGAGGGATGTGTTGGGAAATCCTTCCTAATTAGTGTCATTTAAAAAAAAAAACGCCTAAAATCCACAGATACATCAAGATAAAAATAATCCACGAGGTGTGGCATTTTTCTCGATGCATTAATTTTGAAAGTTTAATTTTCACACAGCTTCATCGAATTTTTCAACCGAAACACTTCCGTCCTCTTCCCCCCTCCCTCCCTCCAACCCCCTACGGCATTTGGTTTCAAAGGTCGTGGGTTCAGTTCTCTGTTCAGGCTGTCTGCCATTTTAAGTCCAATAGGCAACGTAAATAGGTTTGCATCCGTATTTTATTTAACCCATCTCGAGCCCGTTTGGCTTTCAGTCCCTTTTAATTGTTCAGGGATTGTAAAATTTAATTTATCCTTGTACTTTTGTGTTGATACGAAAATCATGGAATCGTGATTCATTAAATCGTGCAACTTTTGCTCTATACCACGAGCCACGGCTGTTTGCTGTGATGGCATCACGAGTTAGCCAATGACGAACGAGAATAGCGGATCTTTGGCCGTCCGATTGGCCTAGCCCAATCACGTGATACGCACGTCCGTCAAACAGCCCTGGCGCGTGGTATTAGTGAGCCGTAAATACAAGTAAAACACTGGGAAAACGTGTGGAAAATTTCCTTCCTGAAAATTACGATAAATCCCCTGGAAATTGACCTCAACTACTCTGGAAAAGCTGGAAAACGCAGGGAAATTATTTCAGTAGTTTGGTGTGGACCCTGCTTCCCCCCACCCCCCATCCAAAAAAAATAAGCAATAAAGCAATACATGACAGAGCTATCAGTGTGTAAACAAAATCTGAAGAATTTTGTACTTACAGACATTACAATATGCTCTCCGCAGCCACGTAAAATGAAATCACCGACAAAATGGATGGTGAGAGAATAATTTTTTTTCTAAAATATTTAATCACTCATTTCTCCATTAACGCATAATTTTTTATTATCTTACGAACTCGACATAAGCACAACTTCACCAATATTCAGATTTTACCAATTATTGATGTTGACAGCAGTTTGGTTTTTGATCATACATTGAAAAGTGCTTCCCAATAGCGTTTTCGGTAAGAACTTTACAATGACGAGGTGTAAACAAGGTTACGAATCCATGGTCGGTCAAGAAAAAAATCCCATAATTAACCGTAAATTAGAACCGTGATCAATTAGTACTAATAAGTATCGAGCTCTCAACAAAACCCAAAAATTATCCCTTACTGGGGAAATTGGTACATCTTTTTTAGAAGAAAATTGTGCAAAATTGTTTACTCATGAACCACATCGTAGACGGTTCGATTAGACATGGCTTCAGGTAGTTTTACTGCAAGTACAAAATTCTTCGCAATTTTTTATGTATTGTTTTACCATGCAATTTGAGTTTGGAGTTTTGTTCAAATCAAAAATGATGTTGTGTTGCGAAACTTTATTTGTTTTAAATCCCCAATTTCCCCCATCTTTCCTTCACATTGTTTTTGCGAAGCTTACATTCTAATTTTGGATCCTTAGATACAGCTGGTTTTAGGCAAACGGAGTCAATTTCAAACTTTATTGACGTCACACCTCGCAACTCAACAGCACAGCTATAGTGAGGAGGCCGTTTGGATCAAGGAGGTCGAATTGACCGAAGGCCGGCCTGATAGATTAAGTTCGGTTAAAACATAATCGACCGCACATTGTATTGTCATCTGAATTTTCGAGCCGCTAACTTTGATTAAACGTAAGCTTTTTTTGCACAATTGAAACTAGAAACAGAAACCCTACTGCTCAGTTATACTGACAAAGGCCGTGTCAGTATGGCTGAGTGTTACTGACAAAGGCAGTGTTAGTATGGCTGAGTGTTACTGACAAAGGCAGTGTTAGTATGGCTGAGTGGTACTGACAAATGCCGTGTCAATAAGGCTGAGCGGTAAGGCTTTGGACATTGGTTTCGTACGACGTGGGTATAATTCCCCGATCAGGTTGCCAGACATTTAAGTCCAAAAAGGCAGTAGGAGTAGTAAGTCTGCCTCTGTATTTATTTTATCTAACAATGTGAATGAAAGAAGAGACGTTTTCTCCGACCTGAAACCAGAAACATACGCTTGCATTCTCCCTCTCCCACCAAAAAAAGTGAGATCATGAGCTCTTTAAGGTGGTTTTTCAAGTTGTCATCAGGGCGCCCCCCCCAAATGATGGTTTTGAAAAGATAGGCCGGGTTCAATTCCTAGACGGAACAAGTCTCTTTTTGATTTTGCCTTTTATTTTTGGATTATTCTTGTGCATCCTCACACCGACAGTATTATTGTAAATCAGCACGTTTCTTGTCGTCGACCATCCAGAATAGAAGCTACGCTACATGGATGAGCTACAGCGCCCCTTTTATGAAGCGCTATATCTTTTTCAGAAAAAGAAACGCGCAAAACTTTAACTTCGACGTTGTACCGTAAGGTAGAGCGTTTTTTTTTATAGATCATTATTACTCCATGATATCTGTCAGACGTCACAGTCGACGCCAGCGTGTTAATATACACTGGTCTCTGATCGTAGGTTGTGGGACGAGGCCCAAGTCAAACCAAAAATCAGAATATGTCGGTGCGATTCTTTTACATGAAACGATGGCGAAGTAGGATAGGGGGAAAGGGGTTAGAGGGAAGGGGGTTAGGGGAGAAAACGAGAGAAGGAAACACGAAAGAAGAAGCTTACGAAAGCCAGACGAGCGTCAGAGAGCCAGTAATCTGTCAAGAAAGAGCGTTTGTGGCATCGAAAACTATTGCAGCCGTGGAGAGGATTACCCGAAGGCAGGAAGGCGGAGATGGAAAGGCAGCTTTGCCGCTGTTGGACGACAAGAAACCGCCTTTTTCGCCGTTTTTTCTTCTTTTCTTTCTGTTTCGTCTCTTTTTTCCCCCTCTTTAACGTCCTCCGCGTTTGTCTTCTGCCTCCCCCTCACCTTCCTCCAGCTAAAGTCGCTTACTGTCCGCACGTGAGTTCTTTCAGAAACTGTATTTATCTTCTGTTAAAAAAAAAACAAACAGCTACAGCGACTACCTAGTCGCATCCGGTGTTCTGCCACTACCACCAGTTCCGCCACTACCCAGGGTGAGGCACACACCTCTATCACGCGTTGCAACAGCTATCTCTATTATATGTATAATCTAAAAGCAGTAACCATCAAAATTGCCGGTTAAAAATCATGCGTTAGCTTTTAAGCTTATTTTACATTTTTGGCATAATTATCAGATTTTAGGCCTAATTTTTACCTGCAGCTTTACTTTCGTAAGTAGCAGCTAACGAAGAATTGGATTGTATAGTAAGCCTATTCATTTTTGCAACATGGTGCACCTCCGGTCACTCAGTTACAGTGTTACAATGTAACTTGCAACGTATAGCATATATAGATCAGTGGTAGTAGGGAAGTGACGGGAGAGACGCTGATGATGAAGCGTGTAAAGATAATCAAAAATTCTACATCATCAAAAGACAAATGCCAAACTTTACAAGAAAATTGTGTTTTTAAAGTTCTTTAAAGATATTCCAAGAACAAAGAACATCTGTTACAACCGTCCATACAACGTTCTGTTCGAATAGACTAGAACTAAGCTGACCATCGGGTAGTAAGGGTCTAATGCTTACCAGCCTTTTAACTACCAAAATTTTACACCTACACCCTGACTGTCAAATCTTGTCCGTGTTTCTTCTAGGTTTTGACTTTTAGACCCTCACTCTTAGCATTTAACGTTCCGTTTTTATTTATTCATAACTCTTGCTTCCGTTTTCTCATGTGGTTTGCAGTCGTCTTTTGTGGAAACCAACGCCACTGCAATTTTTTGCGTAAGGATGTATTGAGGGATGCTATCGAATGCCCGGCTTAGAATCAAGATAAACGACATCACTAGCAAATTCATTTTTTGTCTAGTTGCTAGTAGACTACAATTAAGTATAGTTTCATTAGGAAGGATTTACTCTTAACGAAGCCACGTTAGATGGGGTTAAAGCCACCGTTGTTCTCAATATCCCGTCGTAACCAGCCATTAATTAATCTCTCGAAGATTTGAGCAACATGTGAGAGGAGACTAATTGGTTTGCAATTACTAATGCAGTTAGGTCGCCACAGGTACAACATTGTCCATTTCCCATCCTTGAGGGCTTTCTCCAGAGGTAAGAGATTCGTTAACCCAAGCGATGGGCGTTGATAACAAGGGTGCACAATCATTCTAAACACAGTTTACGTTCCTTTTAAAGAATTCTTTTCTGTTGAGTTGCAAAATCAGAGAAATTAGTTCGAAAAAACGGCTGCGTCGCGTTTCGCATAATCTCGTTTCGCATAACTCCGGTTTTTGGATTAATTTATGCGAAACGGTACAGTCTGCCGTTTTGCATGAACCACTCCAATGACTTCTCTTTTGCTTATTCCCCTTTCATATGAAACTCCCTGTTCGCATAAGTGGGCACTTTATCTGTCCGGAAACCAAACGTGGAGGAAAGAAAGTGGACATGTATAGCGGAAATTCAGCCATATAGACACACCGGACAAAGCACCAAGTTTATTTTTTGTTTTAAATCAGGAACACTTATTCATGCGAGATCGTTTGGGGGCGAGGGGGGGGGGGGGGGGGGAGATTGTCGCATTATTTTAACATTTTCGTGGTGAATTAATGTTCCAAATTACGCTGCTCGCTGGTCGCGCTACTGCTCTCGCTGCGGCCAACACATAACCTCAGAGATGCTATTTTAATAGGGGTAGGGCAACAAATGTTTATTTAGTTATTATAAAGTATTATGTGAAACTGGATTATGCGAAACTTGAATATGCAATGCACGATTATGCGAAACGGGATTATGCGAAACACGACTGAAGATTGGATTGTAAGGTATCTGAATCTAGTGACTTTTTTTTTTGATAACCTTACATAAAGACATCAAGTCACTAGATTTGAGTCTGCTGTAAATAAGAACCCGATAGTGCAAAGGGGCAACTGACTCAGTTTATAAAATTTCCTGGCCCTCTTACAGAAAGACATTACCGTAACTTCGATCCCTTTACAATCCAACCATCAGCCGTGGTTGCAGTTTTTCCAAACTAATTTCTGATTTCACCACTTAACAGATTAACATCTTAAAAAACAGTCTTAAAAGCTAGCGTCCTTAAATAGATCTGCTTACCCCCCCCCCCCCCCCCCTCCCCACGCAAAATTTCTGACTAGCTTTTAGGTTTCTTCCCTTATTAATTCCATGGCTTTAAAGTATACATTCAGATTGCCCGAAAATTTTAAATTTTATCTTAAAAAAAAACCACACTCCATGACTTTTACCCACAACCTTGTCCATATATCTCACCTATCCTCCCCCCCCTCACCATTACATTCTCCTCTATTTTCTCATTCCACTTCCGTCCACTTCCACATTTCCAACATGGGGGCCAAGTGATTCGACATGAAATGATGTTGCTGTTTTTTATGACTCTCTGTTTTTCGATGAGAGAAGCCAACCCTTTTAATGCTTCGAAATATACGGTACCCATTTTATATCATTTCAAGAGTTGTGCTTTAGTGTCTTTTACACAAATACACGCTTTCAGTGAAATTTATATTGTACTTTTAAACAAGTTCTTGAAAACGTTCGAAGAAGTGGTCTTCTGTCATTCTTTACATCAATATTTGCAGCAGGTATGTTCTTGATTTGAAAAATACTTATTCGCAACCCAAGGTACAGTTAGTACCGCGAAGTTAGCAGTACCAAATTAGGGAACAACATTTTGTACGCTACAAAATGGGGTTTAACCATAGAATCCAGCATTATTGTAAAAAGTGCATTGGAATAACTCAGATAACCATTAGTTCCGCGATTGACAACCGTAAAATTGTTTAAACATCTTTAAACTGAAGAATATGGAGTATCTGGTGGAGGGTGCAAATATTTAGAAATTCTGGTTTTGAAACGGCCATTTTTATGAGGTCTAGAATTTTACGCTAGTTCTAAAGAACCAGTGGATTGTACAAATTACGGCACAAGAACTACTAAGAAACTTTATCGGCGAACAGTTTTGTTTGCGCAGTTTTTTTTTCTGACTGCCCCATCGGTGTATTCCCGTTTCGCCGAATACTGTTTCGCCGAATCAAATTATTCTTTAAAAAAAATATGACGTTGGAGAAGTTGACGATGCATTCCTAACTGGAAGGAATTTGTGATTAGTCGCGGTTTCTGATGTTATCTGTTTAGCCACAGCGAGCACGGCAGTTCGAGCGAGGCACGCAATTTGGAAAGAAATTATTCGGCGAAACGGGACTCGACGAAACGGGATTCGTCCAAACGTCATCCACCATCCCATCTAGAGGGTTAAAAAATTTCAGGACTTCCCCCTGAAGCCTCTGAAGAGTCTCAAAAAATCCACACGCTGCACCAAATTCCTTCCCCATACAATATCGGCCCGCATTGTGTTCTTCTTTCGCTTATTCCAATATTCATCAGCTTCATTCTCCTCCAAACCAAATACAAAGGCTTAATGTCAACCTCCAGGTTTCTAAGCCATAAAACGAACCCTAACTGCAGGAAGTCGTGTTGCGAATAAAAATTTGCTCAATGACTAATAAATAATAACTGCCTTTCCATAATTATTATTCCCTACAACGAAGTTCACTTTACTTCTCATTAATTGCTAGCTATAAAAAGACACACAAAAAAAAAACAAAAAAAAAACGTTATAACGGCGTCGACGACCGTGTCGTTGTGAAACACGCAAGCAACAAAAAGTTCCACTCACGCCAGGCCAAGCTATACAGCAGCCATGCGTACACGTACACGTACGGCTGGGAAACTGCAGCACACGTTGCTTTCCTAGTCTATTGATCTGGCCCACAGCATTCGCAAGAAGAAAAACGGCTGCACTTGAAGGCTGGAAACTCACCAGCAGCGACGTTGGAGCTAACTGTAAAGGAACGAAAGAAAACACTCAAGCTTAAACTAGAGTGCCGATAGACTTTTTTGTGGTCACGTAGTACAAAAAGTTTCAACTTTTTTTTTTACGTGATGGGCGGCGCAAAGCAACTTCTAATCCGATGCTAGCGAATGTTTCTCTACCAACAGTATCCACGGTAACCTTGAACTCTTGTACGATTTATGTTGAATTTTCCACACGCATTCTACACGAATACATATATGGAAGTGATCATTAGAAAGAGGGGATCTTTAGTAGTGGGGTGGGTGGGGGAATTTGAGTGCGCTGATTGAGTGAGCGAAGCGAACGAAAATCAGCGTTTGTTAACCAGTGTGCGCAACAATTTGAAGAAACTTAATTCGGCAAACATGGACATGGACATGAGCTACCATACACCTAACCAGTGTTGAAAACCATGCACTCAACATCACCTAGCATTCAGCTGGTCATTCATTCCACATTATTCTGATACATTATTTAGAAATTAATGAACTACTAGAAGACTTGATACATCAGACGTCCCTTAAAAAGGAAAGTGCGTGTCACGTCTTTCAGATAATGATTCAGAAGACTGCTGATGAAAAATTCAACTGATACGACACCAGCCGTATCTTCATGGCTTTTGACATTGATTTAATAAAAAAAAAATCGTTGTATATTATGGCAGGGTAAACTCCAGGCTAGTCGTTGTGGTCATATGTACCCTAAAGATGGTACGCTTTATGACTTAATAATTGAGAGAGTGAGAGAGGAAAATGAGATACTGTTTTCACTCGACGGTTTGGCACTCGGCTTTGGTGATTGTTATAGTGATTTTTTTAAACCGTTCATCAGACTGAACGTAAACCGGTTACAAATAATACACAAAATGAAATTTTCTGAGCATTACCAACAAAATTATCGTCGGAATTAAATTCTCTTCGGATAAGGCCCTCTTCTGAATCAAATCCGTTATTCTGGTATACCCGGGAAAAAAAATAAAAAAAATATGAGAAAAGGATTTTTATTGGCAACAAAAGCCACAAAACAACGTTACGAACAGTATTTGTGGGTGAATCTTGAGAGCTAAGGCAATCTTACTACTGTGTGCGCGGTGTATCTTGAGGCCTGCAAGTATTTTGTGAGCGGCTACGTCTTCCTGGAGGGGGTGGCTTTAATCGATGGCCGCCATTGTTTTTGTAACCATATTGGATATCAACAAGACACTCTGCTACTAAAAACGTACAATCAATTATTTGTGTTCGTTCTGCAGAGAACTCAAGATAGGCCGCGGATCGGAAACTATAACTGAACCCAACCAAGAGAGCAGTGAAAATAATGTCATTTTATTATATCTAGACACACGCTAGTGTGTCGCACCAACATACAACAAACAAACATCACAACAAACATCACATCAATTCAATTGTCGAGGTTGTAAACCATTGTAGCGCGACGCCGTAGCGTCAGTGTCTTATATCTTGAAGCATTGTTGGACACATTTCAGGTACTTGGGGAAAAATAATAATGCGCTATAAAAGCTTAAATTGTGAGCAATTCGAGCTTAAATCGAGAGCAATGACCCACCTGACAAAAATTAACTCGTGTAGGAATGCCAGCTAAGCTGCTTTCAATGCAAAAACTGACCCTCAATAATGTTGAAAATGTGTTACTAGTTACTACCTACCAAGCTAGCTAGTCCGCTTATCCCCATGTTAAATCCCATAAGGGGTTTATTCATCGACACCGAGATAACGGGAAAGCATCCAGCTATGAAATTGGATGAATGAGTGCAGTACAATACTAACTGCGTACTTTTTTATGGTTTGAAGCCTGGGGGCGTAACGGGGATGGCGTGGGAGGGCGCGTAAGTACGAAAATTTTGTTATAACTATTGTTAGTATTGTCGGCTTTTCTCTCATTGGACGGCCAAAGTTCGGACAATGACAACGTGTATACTGACGTGCGTGCCTAGGCACACACTAGTGTATCACGATAAATCTAAACAACGTTGTCAAAGAAATTGTACTCACGTCCAATTCACGAAAAATAAACCAACTGTAAAAACGCAGCAAAATAAATAAAGCCAAAAACTGGTAAAGAGGCAAGTTTTACACCGAAAGTAGCAATGTTTTAGTTTTCATTTAACCTTCGAACTATTAAGCGGTGCGATTAACTTGGCTAATGTTTTGGTGTGTTGATATTACTCCTTTGAAGGGCCGAACCATTCGGAACTTGGCGGCCCCTTACCAGTTTTGGTTTTTGATATGATATAAATCTACGCCTGGAGCCAGCAACTGGGCTAGTTGCAAGGGGCACAGGAGAACGAAAAGAAGGGCATCTTACCGATGTCAATGCTGTTAGAGCTGCTTTCTTAGGCCTAAAACGCGCAATTTTTGTCGATTTATTGCAGTTGCTGAAATATTGAGCGAGTGGTCTCTTTTCTTTTTAGATTGTAGCCTCGCAGCATAAGGGACAGGAGAAAACAACGGTTTTTTAAGCTTAAGAAATCCGTTCTCAAAGGGCGCCGTTGTTTAACCCTCCATTTTAATCTAGTGCCCCTCGTAGCTATCTCTCCAGATGCTAGCTCGTAGCCAATACGGCGTTATTGTCGCTGCTATGATTAGTTCACGCAAAAAAATTATTTGGTTTACGGGCAACGTTGGAAATTGAGGCACCAGGTAAACTAGGTATTTTATTTTATTCTTTGTCTTATTTATCTGGGCACATTTTTTTGACACGTACCTATTATAGCTCAAAGCTGAAAGAATATGTAGTCAGGCTAAAAAAAAACATAATGTTATTTGTCATCTAGTATTCAGTGTTTTTTTGTTTTTGCCAAATAACTTTTTAGTGGTTTGTGCGTTAAGAGGCTTGAAACTTGCACTGTTGAAAAGCTCGTTTCGAGCATGTTAAAATGGTGTACGTATTAGAATGTCAAAATCGGTCACAATTGGACGGAAATGCGATTTTTAGCGGATGGACCACGATTCAGATAAAAAAATTTGGACTGCCGATAATTTAAAGCACCCGCACGCGCCTGTAAACCAAACAATTGACTTTACATGGTTTAACTCACACCTAAAAAATAAAACTAGAAAGCGACATCTTTTTCTAGTCTTTTTTTTCCGCAACTTTTTTCTTCAGCAATTTTTAAGGTCTTTAAGAATAAGGAGTATTCCTTTGTTTTTATTTGTTTTTTTTTTTTACATTTTTAATAGTGAGATTTTGGTTCAGTATAAGCTTTTTATTGGTCAGCTATAGTGTCCGCAGCCCTCCTTGAGTTCGCCCCAGAATGAACACAAATAATCGATTGTATGTTTTTGGTAGCAGAGTGTGCCTTGTTGATATCCAAAATAGTTACAAAACCAATGGCGGCCGTCGATTAAAGCCGCCCCCGCCAGGAAGACAAAGCCACTCATAAAATACCAGAAGGACTGAAGATACGCCGCGCACATAATAGTGAGTGCCTGATGAGCATTTGGACAGTAGGCCGCTGTCCTATTATCCTGATACCACTAAGATATACCTAAACGAAGTAGCAGCGGTAAAAAAAAAAAAAGAAAATTCTGCTAAGGCAGCCCTCTGTAGATTGCCGGTTTTATACAGCATTGTCGTAATTTCGAGGAGTTCGACAAAGAGAAAAAGGTATACGTGATTTGTAAATCTGTAGATCTTCCAATGGATTTACGGATTTTCTGGGATTTAAAGATTTACAAAAGATTTAAGTAAGATTTAATGGTTAACATGAAGTTTTGCAAGATTTACACGGATTTGCAGAAGATTTAAAGATTTACATAAAATTTTACAGATTTACCCAGATTTTTTTCAAGATTTACACGGGTTTTGAGAAGATTTAAAGATTTTTTACATAAAATTTTGGAGATTTACACAGATTTGCAGTTCTACATGAAGATTTGCAGGATTTAAAGATTTACAAAAGATTTAAATGATTTAAACCAGTTTACGCGATTTACAAAATTCATGACATACTCGCAGTTCGATCACGCAAATCCAAAAGTCAAAGATTCTCAAAGGTTTTTCACCTCGGAAACCTTTGAAAATCTTTGACTTTTGGTTTTGCGTGATCGAACTGTGAGCATGAGTCACGAATTTTGAACCAAAGTAGAAATGCTGAGTCGACCGTTTTTTCCGGTATTCAAAATTACAAAATTTCGTACTGGATTTACAAGGTTTGTACAAGAGTTAAGGATTTGAATGATTTACGCAAGATTTACAGATTTAAAAGATTTACAACGGGTTTATAAATCTTAAATCTTGTGTGCACGAGATTTCTAGCTTTGTCGAACCCCTCGCGTGATTTCTAGTTTTTAAGAAAATAGGCTACTGTGACGTCACTACATTTGTTAATTATTATTGTTGAAGGTCCATACAAATTATACACCACCTTTAGCAACCTCGTAGATTCCCACTGCGGACATCAATAGAAAAGGATTATCGAGATTCCCACACCGGACAAACAAACAAACAAACAAAAAACTACCATCTTAGTTGCATTAATAATTTTATAGGGTTGGAGAGGAGAATTTGTGACTGAATTCCTTCCGAAACGTCTTCGTATTAGTTCCGTCTAAGTTTATAGAGGGCGCCATGTGTTTTATGTGGGAATTTCTATAGGCTACTCAGTTTTCAGCCTAAAATTAAACTAAACGAAACTAGCTCGCATTTAATTATTATTTACTTTAACTTAGTTGTAATTCAGTTTCCTTGAGATTTGGGCGGCTGAAAAGTGAGAAAAACAATATTATTACCTGATGAAACGCGTGGCGCCCTCTGAAAACTAGGATGGAACTATAATACTGGTATGAATATGACGCGTTTCAATAGGGTGTTCTTAAAAGCTACAAAGTTACAAAGTTACAAAAAGTGACAAAAAAATGTCATCTATCAAATCCCGTGTAGCGAACCAACATGCAACAGGAACCACGAAACAGGAACCACGAAACAGGAACTTAATAAAAGGATTTCATCGCACAAATCCAACCTTAAATACAAAGATAAAACCAACTCTCTTGTTCAGCACCAGATAAAGACAGGGCACACCCCAAATCTTCAAAATACGCAAGTCATTTTTCAAGAAAATAATTTTCGTGCACGTCTTAACTTAGAAACACTTTGCATCCTAACACAACGACCACCAGTCCATAATCATTTGATGCCTAATAATAAACAGTTTTCAGAATATATACCAATCCTTCACAAATTTGGAATCGCAAATTTTTCCCACCAGGGCCATCCCACTTAAATAGCCGCCACCTCCGCTCTACAAATAACTTCTTCCCTGCTTCGTTAGGGAGAGGTCCTCCCAGTTCAGCTTCTGCGCTGACTGGGCTTCACTTTTATCTTTTAACTTTTTATTTTTTACCTTTTACTGCTATGGCTTGCTTTTCTTTAGAATGGGAAAAGTTTTAAGTGTATCTTGTTGACTTGTAGCTTATGCTATAAAATATATTTTTTGCTTGACAACGGGATGATAAATCTCGAAACGTCGCATTTTACTGTATACATGTGCACTTGCTGGCTTTTTAAAACGTTAACTACTTTGAGTGCTTTTATTCTGTCAACAAATTCTCCTCCACAACCCTGTAAATTCCTGGCTATGTAAACAAACAAGCTTTGGCACGCATGGATGAGCAAGGCCAACAACACACGAAAAGTACGGTATTTCTAACTGACAGAACTAAGCCTAAATCACTTTGGGAAATTAATTACGTTTGACGTCAAACCCTAAATTTCTCCGAATTTAGGATTTATAAGTGAAATAAACGCATTTACATACGGAACCGTCACAACCCTTCCTCCCACTTTCCGTTCCCCATTAGCTCCAGCTTTACACTCGTTTACAATCTCATTTACTCTGCGTGTGACGGATAACGTAAATAATTATCGTGGAAATCCGTTCCATTTTCGGCAGACGGGTGCGAGAATAGAAAAACGAAAAAGAAAGATTGCTAACGGCTGGCCATGGATATTGGTTCTGATCGCATGCCAAGGCGGGCAATTCAATTTTGTGACGGAAAAGACAATGCAATTATTGCAAGTCTGGAATTAAAGGAGCTGCATAAAAATCTCATTAGGCAACGTTAGTCAGCCTGGGCTTTCGCTGCAGGCATAAGGCTTGAAGCCCCTGACTAAATTACGTTATAAGCCGATTTGGTATATACAATCTCGAAGCCCAATGCGTTGAGACAAGATTGGATTTCGACGCATATTGGATTGAACAGGAGGTGGGGAGTAGGTGGGGGAGGGGGAGGGGGGGAGAGGATGATTGTAATGCACCAGGGAAATGGTCAGCAAATGAGAACTGTACAAATGTTGATTATTTAAGGTTTATCCAACTAACGTGGAAATGAACGTATATGCAGGCGTATCGTAATGGGGTTGGGATGATTTAAAATTGGCATAATAATTGTAACCGCACATTGACTGTAATTGAAAAACAAGTCACAATGGCATCATAACGTGAAATGTACAAAATAATGTTGCTTGCGAATTGTTGATTTATGTATGTTGAAATGTTTGCATGGTTAAGGGGTCGCATGGCTTCGGGCCATGGCTCTCAATAAATTCTATTCTATTCTTGAAGTGTTATATTTTGTTACAGCCGTAATGGAGGATGAATGACTGAAAAAGGGTTTTACTTTTGGCTTTCAAACGAAATAAAAACGTACGCTGTAAGAAGACATGATGTCTTGTGAGTCTGAGAGAAACCAGGGAAATGCCAAACACACCACGAACGAAAAATAAGAAGAAAATGAAAACAGGAAAACAAAAATATTGTAAACCTTACAGCCTATAAGATAAATATAAAATACAAATAAATAAATAAAATCACAGTACATCGTAAAATATAAACCAAGAATAGAAATTAATTGAAAATAAAAAGAAAGATTCGATGGCAGAACAGTTGAAAAGATGATGAACAGTTGGCATCTAACATCATAATTTGCTAGTGGGGAGCAAAGCGATGATGAGTATTTGGGGATGTGGAGAAAAATACCTCTGCGGCATTGTTGCAATAAAGGGCAGTGTGAGCGCATTGTTGCCCAACCATCGTCAAACATATTTGTATAATAACGATTTGCATTGTTAGTAACCCCGAGACATTTTTGTGATAGTATAACGAGCCATTCTTGGCTGAGTTCATGGCCCGCATCAAGGAAAATTGACGAAAAATGTAGTTTTCAAATTCACTCGGGTAAGGTAAATACTTCAATGCCATCATCACCTCTGATATGGTGCACACACGTGAGAAGTCCGAGTGAGGTTGCTTAGCTTTGCTCACAGTTCTCATTCGGTTCACGTTTGCTCTTCATGTTTGTAATTTTCGTCCCTGTTTATTCCTGATTTCACGCTTTATTGTGTGTTTCTTTCTGTTCACTTGGTACGTGGTGCACAAACAAGTGCAAAAGGCAACGGAAATGGGTTTGCACCTGCATTTATTTCTCACTTATCGAGCCGGTTTGGCTTTCTGCCCTGTTTATTCCTGATTTCACGCTTTATTGTGTGTTCCTTCTGTTCACTTGGTATGATGTGGCACACAAACAAGCCCAAAAGGCAACTGATATAGGTTTGCACCTGTCTTTATTTGGTGTTATCTTCGCACTATATAGGTTTACTTTGTATCTTAAAACTACCATCTGAACTATATAGTATAAATTGTGTATCACGGTCAACCCAACAGAAACGATCGTATATGTCAACAGATTTGATTGCATCCTTAGTTTTACGCGAAATTTGCTCACCACAAAAGAAAAATAATTTCTCTATTAAAAAACGCGATATTTTGCGGTTTTCCAGCGAACGATTCCGACACTCCACGAGCACGTCATCGATTTTTCCGTCATCAAAACATTAAACACGACAAGTTAAACAGGGGCCACACAAATCAACGTGTATCCATCTTATTAAAACAACCACACATGCTATAAGGCCATATCCCTGATTCGCCTCGTCTTAAAACAAACGTGCGGAAAATTTTCACACCCACAAAATAAAGAAAACTGGGGAAAAAAAAAACAGAAAAAAAAACAGAACGAAACCAGTGAGTGGGTGTGCACTTCATGCTGCTGTTTCCTGATGTGAATCGATACCGCCTGCTTCTCCCCTCCCCAAAGCTTAGCGAAATGGGCCTGACCCAAGAGACCAGGCAGACATGCGTCAATGCGTGCCACATGCGGCCCAGTTAACACTAAAACCCAGTTTATCAAAGGAAGCTTGAATTTGAAGCCATAAACGCACTCATGTCATTCGGCTTAGCACTTAAGTCCAACAAAAGACGGTATATTTCACAGTCTGCGATGCGTCTTTTTACACTTTTCTTGAGCCGTGTCTGGTTAACTTGTGACGTCTTATAATACTGACAACCAGGGACGTGCACAGCCCCCCCCCCCCTTCCCTCGAGAGGGGAAGGTCGACTTATTTTTTTTTTGGGGGCCTTTTTTTTTTGTGGTTTCATCTCCAGTTTGGGATTTTAACCGTTTCTCCCCCTCTTTGCACCAATTTCTTAGCCATTATTGTCCCTTTTTTGGCCTTTTTGTGGCCCTTTTACACCGCTGCCCCAGCAAATGTCGGCCATTTTTTTTCCAGAAAAAAAGGCAGTTTGCCACCATAAGGGCAGGGGCTTTCGGGGGGGGGGCCGCCCCGGGGGGGGGGGTCCCTGCTGACAACACGTAAATGCTGTAAAACACTGCACACTCGGAAAAAGGGTTTCGTCGTGTGCTTGAAAACAATGAAAAGAATTAACGCTCACGGCGACGCAATGATTTACTGAAATTCACAGTGACATTTGACATGATTCAAAGAATCAAAAAAATTAGCAGTGGTTTACATTTAACAACCAGTGCCACAGCTAGCTTTTTCCAAGGAGGGGTACAAGCACAAAATGTTGGGTCTCTCCTCAATAAGTAAACAAATTTAGGGACAAAATTACTCCCCCCCCCCCCCAACGAAAATGTAGTGAATTTTGTCTCGTTTGGGGCTCCAACTGGCGAATTTTGGGGCCCCTGTCTTCTGGGCCCGGGTGACTGGCACCATGTGAATCGCCCCTAATTGCGGCACTGTTAACAATCAACATTCGCCATGTTTCACAGCACTCAATAATTCAAAGATTCACCATGACTCATTCATAACATTCACCAAGATACGCCACGATTTGCGATGCTTGAAGCAAGTTCAGCAGTGATTTACATTTAACAAGCTAAACATTCGCTACGATTCCCAGCAATTTATGGTATTGATTAATTAAAAAATTAAAGATTCACATATACCATCCACTCCGATTCGAAACGATTTATGACATTTTAAATAATTAAAGATTCACACTAGATCGATAGAACGAATCAACATTCACCATGACTGGCAGCTATTCACATTCGCCGTGTCCAGACTGAGAGCCATCACAAAGATTAACAGTGATTTGGATTAAGAATTTAGACTCGGGGTATGGTGGGATAGCAAGCATTGGAGCTCGTTCGATGTGCACCTATTTTGAGGTCGAAAGTTTCTAAAATTTCGTTTCCCAACTATCTTCACGAAATTACCGCCGATTCACAACATTCACAAATATACGTGGCTATATTTAGAACATTCTAGACTGAAAGATTAACAGGGATTTAGATTTAAGGCCGCCCGCGCACTGAGCGACTTGGCCGCGCGGCCAGGTCGCTGCAGCCAATGAGAATGCTTACCGTTTATGTAAAACCACGCACTAATCATTTTCATTAGCAGCAGCAACTTAGCCGCGTGGCCAAGTCGCTCAGTGCGCGGGCGACTTGGCCGTTCAAAACAGTTCTAACAGTTCAAAAATGTAGTAGGGAGGCAGGCATTCTAGTTCGCTCGGAGTACAATAGTACATAGAGTCGATTTCCTAAAATTTCTTTCTCAACGTTCTCAACGAGCCGCAGAAATTTATGACATTCACTGATTCAAAGATTAACGGGATTTCATATCAATGAACTCAGCTAAGTTCGTGCAATGAAAGATACATAATGAACTCAGATTTAGCAATTCAAACATCTAGGTAACAGATCAAGGTAAAAATACCCGCCAGCCCCCGGAAAAATACCCCAAATCCTGTTTGTATGAGGGCTCGTTTACGCAACGAGAACTTCTCGCTCGCCAAAAGCTATTTGCTTGGTAACCGTTATTTATTTACGATTAATTTCCCGTTTCTATTAAATGATTGCGGTAATAGACAATAAATTAAAAGTATTATAAATAACAACACGGACAAAGAACAAAGTGCAACAGTCATTTTAAACATTGCTACAACATTGTTGCCATTTCTCGCTATTTCCAAAATTTGGTATTCTCGCTGAAAAAAATAGCTTCTAGCAGTGATCAAACGACGGTAGAATAAATAGCTACTCAAGAATTCAAAATCCAACATGGCGTCCATTTCGGAGTTATCGATTCGAAGACAAACCGCGACCCCATGCGGCCAATTGTCAAACGAGTGACAGTTTTTACTTTGCGGAAAATGTACTTGAAAATTAGGCTTTGAAGATTTTACCTACGAAATATGTGTGAACCGTATCCATTGTTCCGCGATTCATCCAAGCACGTGTTAACCCGCAACCAGTAGCGTTTAAACGAACTGGAAGTGAGGAAAGACGTTTGCTTCTCATAAAAAGGCCAACTGGAGTAGAAATTGCGTGTTGAAAGGCCAACTGGAGTAGAAATTGCCCTCCAGATTTCGCTCCAGGTATCATTCTTGCGGAGAAGTTAATAACTCTAATTAAGGGCACGATTATGTAAGGACGATCGCCTTTGCATTCTCGCAGCTAGAATCTAGAAATCATCTGAAATTCCAACATGACGGCGGGTTTAGCTTTGCCAGCTCACAACGAAACGAGTTAATAATTTGAGTTTTGAAGCGAATGGGAAAATTGTTTCGTCAGGAGGACTGCAAGCATTTGCTGAAAAAATGTTGGATTTAGCTAAACCAAGAAGCGTTTGTCACCATGGCATCGCCACCTTTGCCATCGCGATTAAATTCTAGCTGCGAGAATGCAAAGGCGAGTCATTGCGTAAAGGCGCCCTGACACTGATTTGACAAAATAAAAGTTTGGCTGTCTTAAATCAGGTGGGGTGTATTTTATTCAAGGGTATTTTTTTTTACTGGGGGTATTTTTCCGGGGGTATTTTTTCCAGGGGTATTTTCTTTCCAGGGGTGTTTTTTTTTTCCATGGTATCCGGGGACTGCAGTGAAGACCAGTGTGTTTAAATCTTCTCAATGAAGTTTCATTTCTCTCCATTTCTCTCTGGCGTTATGTTGGGCAGACATTCTTGTTCACCTGCAAAAGGTTCATCATACAAATTTGTTCTTCAGACATTCTCCGCAATTCACAGCAAGTAATAACATCTAGCGATTCAAAAAAGATTTGCCAAAATCCACGACAGTTACCAATTTACCCAGCTATTTGAAGATTCAACGCTTCACGAAGGTTAAAATAGGGCCGTAAGGGGTGGGGGTGGACAGGAGGGGTTGGAACCATGCACTTCCAAACTTGCCTTTTCACACCCCTTGAACATGTGCCAAATAGAACTCAGTCAAGAAGGAATAGAATCCATGGAAATGTAATTTATCTTCTTTCTCGCTTATGAAACATTCATTTCTAAACAGACCTGAAGTAAATACATATAAAAGCTATGACGTGTAGCAATGCTGATTGGGAAGGGGGTAGTGTTGGGGGGGGGGGAGTTGGAGAAGAGACATACTTAGGATAAGGGACTGAAGGAAGCTTTTATGACGCCAACTACAATTACGCGGCGAAAGATGACGCCTGCTGCTGCCAAAACAAACCTTAAGTTAGGAGAATAAACGGTAGCTTGACAGCTAACTTTGCGCGAATGTGAAATTTCACGCCCGTTTAAGCCAAGTTCATGCATTTCTCTTGTATACAATACTTATTATTGAATGACATGCCAATATGATGGAAAACTGAAAATTCAAATAACGTGAATTTGCCTGCGATGCATGTATAGTGAGTTGTGAATAAAAGACAATGAAGTGCGTAAACTATACATACGAATCATATGTTCACTTTGTGTGTGCACTTTCCTCAATTTTATTCATCAAACTGTGCTGAGCCTCGTTCAGGTAAACGGTTTTTTTTTATAGGCGTATTAGCACGAGTGAGAATCGTCGGACCTAAGCTGAAGAATTAAGAAAAAAACATCGTGAATAGTTAATGTAATAAAAATACCCTTTTTGTGCCACATTTGCTGGTGCGACGGTGTCTGAGAAAGGGCCTGAAGGCCTAAAAAAAGGCTAAGAAAGAGGCAGAAAAAGGGCTTGTTTCGCAGAGCAAGGGATTGGATAAAACAACAATTTTAGGTCTAACAAATCCACTCGTTCACTAAAGGCGCCGTTGTTTTTTTTTACCTTCATTTTAATTCAGTGCCCCTTGTAGTTAGCTCTGCAGATGCTTGCTTAGTAGTGACTAAGGCGTTGTACTTCCTACTCTATATACTATATTCCTTTACGCGTCATTCGTTGACTTTTTACTTATTTTATTTAAGCCCTTAGTCAGTCGTAGATTTTAATCCGCCGTTCACTTGAATGGTAGCCGACCGCTCCGACCACTGGGATGTACTCGCTCACTTTGTTTGGTGTCCCCGGGGACCCCTCCCAACGTTCGCGGTGCACTATGGGACTTAGTTATGTTTCCTTTTGCTTGCTGGGATGGTGCATAAGTCGTCCGCTGACACATTATAATTTTGTATGCCGCAAATCCACTATTTGTAGCCCGGGCTACTGGTTAAAAAAATCAAGCCATTTTAATCCGGCTACAATTAGAGACCGGTTACAGCTAGAGACCGGCTGCTACAAAATTTAGAAAGGAAATGTACGGTATCAATACATGTAAAACGTGTGTCTGACATTAAAAACTGTAAATAATATCACATGAATGCATTTACCATTCCTGTTTTATAAACCTAAACATGATGGTAATAACCATTTATTAATAAATAGGAATTTCTTCAAAATCCAGCCACTTTGACCCGGCTACAAAGAGACCGGCTACTAATAATTCATGATTGACAAAACACTCGGCTGCAATTAGAGATTGGCTTCAATTGAGGACCCAGCCTCAATTTAATTGAGGTGGATTTACGGTATTTTCATATTAACCCTAGAATGACCAACGGGGGTCTCGCGGGGCCCCCACAAGTAGTATTTCGCAAAATTGTATCAGAAAATTTCTTTTTAAAAGCCAATTTTTTTGGACATTGTTTTCTAGCATATTTTTAACATTTCCAGAGACTTTCGACCTGATCCAGGTTTTTTTTCCGAAATGAAGGCTTTGCGGAACTTTGCCGTAGGACGGTTTTTAATGTAACATGAAAGTAAGCCGCATTCCTCTGTTAGATAAAAAAAAAATGTTTTATAAAACAATTTTTATTTTCACACGTGATATTGATTATTTCTACATAATTTTCTAGATAATTTTCCTACAAAAATTTTTTTAAAGTTTTTTTTTTTTTTGTTCCGATAACTATGATTTGTGAAGTTTTGCCCATATAGCCTACGGTTTTTGACACAAAATAAAAGTAAGCAATAGCTTTCTATTTTTATAACACCTGGTTTCATTAAAAAAAAATATCATGTCACTTGATAATTAGCCTCTTTAAAGTGTGTTCATCAAACAAAAATTGTGAAAATGAAGATTTGACTCTTTTGTGCAGCTAATTAGGTGGGCGTTTCTCAGGACCCACGATGGCCGTCAAAGTTTAAAAAATAGGTTGACCGTTCTAGGGTTAATATAATAACTTATTGGCTAAGCATCCCGAAGATCATGTTGCTCTTGTATGGGTTGCGATACAGTGTACATCATAATATAAAACACATGAATGAAAGTCACTTCCGTTGTAACTTTCAGTAACAAAATCAATTGGATATAACAATTTTAATACATAAAGTATGTAAGTTAATTTATTCATATTTACAAGCGGTTATGAGTTCATTATGGTGTATTATAAGGCTGAAGATGCTTATGAAACGTCCTCTTCTAGACCTGAATCTTTTTTCTTTGTCCCCGTGACTTTAACGGAAATGAAGAACATTATTAATAACCTTCCTGCTAACAAGGCCCCAGGGCACGACCACATCACATCTAAGTTGCTGAAATCTGTTTCAGAAGTTCTTGCCCCTATTTTAGTTGAGCTGACCAACAATTCCTTAAAAAATGGAATGTTTCCTTCCATTTTGAAACAGGCTACCGTTATCCCAATTTTTAAATCTGGTGTTAAACACGAGTTGAACAACTACAGGCCAATTTCCCTTTTACCTGTTTTTTCTAAAGTGATCGAGCTGTGTGTTAAGTCTAGACTGGTAAGCTTCATAAACAAATTTGGGCTTCTATCCAAAAATCAGTTTGGTTTTCAGAGTGGCCTCAGCACTGAAGATGCATTACTGAAATTTACTGATGTGCTCAATAACTCCCTGGACGAAGGAAAATGTCCAATAGCTCTTTTTCTGGACATACAAAAAGCCTTTGATACGGTGCATCATAAAACTCTTCTTTATAAACTGGATTCAATTGGCATACGAGGTGTTCCACTTCAGTGGTTTGAGAGCTATCTTAATGAAAGAACCCAACTTGTTAGAGTCTCAAGTACTTGTAGCAACCTCAAAACAATTAGACACGGAGTGCCCCAGGGATCAATATTAGGCCCAATTCTATTCCTATTGTACATTAATGATTTCTGTGATATCGATTTTAATGGTTTACTTTTCGCATTTGCTGACGATACTGCTTTGCTGTATATAAGTGACTCAGTAGAGACATCCTTGATGAAACTAAATAGTGATTTGAGTGTGATTAGGAATTGGTTTGATCAAAATAGGATGGTCTTAAGTGTAAAAAAAACCTCTTATGTTGTTTTCTCGCTTAAGAAAAATGTAAATACTGACGATACGAATATTGTGTACCATTTTAAATCATGCGAGCAAACGAAAGACTGCAGATGCCCCAAAATCAATAGGGCCTCCGAAGTTAAGTACCTAGGTCTAGTCTTTGACCAGCACCTAAGGTGGACACCACATATTGACTACCTTGTAAAGAAATTAAGAAGGGTCTTGTACATATTTTATTACCTGCGTAAGCTTACTGTACGTAAAACCATGGTCAATATATATTATGCTTTAGTGAATAGTGTACTGCAGTATGGCATCTCATGCTGGGGAGGCATGAGTATCACCAATTTGCAACCTCTCCTCAAAATGCAAAAGCTAATTGTTAAAACCCTGGCTTTTCGTAAAATTAGGTCTCCCTCAATGCCACTCTTCCGCGAATTAAACGTTCTTCCACTTAGGTATGTATATATTCACAAAATTGTTTGCTATTACCATAAGGCGTCATTGTTTCATCCAGTTGCTAGCTGTCATTTTACTCGTGCTGTGAGTCATCATCAGATGATTGTACCCAAGACTAATACAGAGGCTGCTCATAAATATTTTACCTACATAGCTCCAAAAATATATAACCAACTACCACTGTACATAAGAAAGAGTGTTAATGTGCATAGATTTGGCAAAGATCTCCGATCATGGCTGCTTGGTATGGACGAAGTAGAAAGTCTTACCAAAGTCTTGAAATAGGTGCTGTCGTAAAAAATAATTCTTGTATTATCATACTATGTTTACAATGTTTACTATCATTACCGATTTTTTACGCCTTTTTTCCCAGCTGCCCTGCGCACGAGTGTTTCACTCAAGCAGGACTTTTGTTCCAAATGGTTGTTCTATATTTTTACCTGTACATTTGTATTTTTACTTACTCTCATACTTTTAAATCATTCAGATTGAATGTTAGTATCTCCCTGACAGCTACCATATACTATATTGTATAATTTGTTTTCTCCATGCGAACAATAAACTTTACTTCACTTCACTTCACTACCAGTAAATTTTAACCATAAATTAACCAATGTTTATCTCTTTTATTTTGTGTGTTTAAAACTGTCCAGCTTCAGAAGGTGTGAAGGGATATTATTAAAAAGTGTTGGTGTATAATGATTTTGGCACGTGGCTCAATAACTATTTTTAATGAGTGGGATTTTAATTTTTTTGATGACAAGAAAGAGCATTTAAAAAAAAACCCACATCTCGGCCCACGGCGAATTAAAATCTCCGCCTGATTGGTAGGCTTCCCTGTACAACTTTTTATTATTGAATGCGGAACTACCATTAACGCGGATAAAACAGAACAGTCTTTCTCCCGAGCAGATCTTCAAGCAAGCCACAATCTACTACGCCATATTCACTTTTAAAGCCTAGCTACAGAACGCCGCAGCCAAGGTGAGACATGATTAATGGATCAAGAGTAGCTTCAGGCTAGGAAAACTACAGGCTGCAAACGCGATCGCTTACTCACGTTAGTCTAAATGCGCCAGCGGCGCGACAAAGAGAAACGATGATAACAAAAGCGATGCCAAATGTTCTGATCAGATAGCCAAGCCTCGAATCGTGGCTATCACCGCTTCCAGTGGAGCTCGAAGCGAGAGCTGGCCAAGGGATAAGGGCGGGTTTACGCAAATAGTAGTAACCATGCCAACAACGCGGACGCCAATCTCCTCTTCGTGCCTCGTGACACGGCGTACGATGCCTGCAACACTCACAGCGTCGATTTATTACAAGAAAATAATTTTTACTGCAGTACAAGACGACGGACAGATGTCTGAAAGGACAGATGTTTAAGGTAAGGTTTTTAACTGATCCGAAGTCAAAACAGCAAAGGAACACAAATAAACTTTCCTGTAAGGTTTCACATACCGCAGTGTTCCTGTACTGTTTAGTCCACGTGAAACCTTACTGCTGTATTCAATCATTAGACACGTAAATAAAATCAAAACCATATCCCAACTTTCAAAATAGTTGTAAGAATAATATCTCTATATATATAATTACACAAAATCCGCAAGTCGGCAGCAGCCATCGGCAGAGCAGCAGCAATCTGCATCTGCAGCAGCTGCATACGATGCCATCTCCGCCATCTATCGACGGAACAGCAAATTATAAGAGTAGCAGCCAAGCCCCGCTGAGATAGTAGCTGCGCCCGGAACGCAACGGCCAGCAGCGCGAACATACGATGCCATCTACCGACCGAACGGCAAATTAAATGGGGGGGCAGGGGAGCGAGACGATGCGGAATGAGCGAGCGAAGCGAGAGACTCCGCTAGTGTATAATATAGGCTACATACTCGTCCAATTTCGGGGCTAAATTTTTCATCCTTATTCTAGTTCGATTGTCTCCTTTCCGTTCATCCTATTGATACATACACCAGTTTTTAAGATTTCGTGTTCAAGACTTCAGGACTGGTATTTCATTTTCATTTTCAACGATATTTCCAGGATTTCAAGGAGTCGCATGAACCCTGAATTAGTTAATCTGTAGGTCTGTACTGAGCAGACTAAAAGTATAGTAGTAAAAACTGTAAAAATATGTGAATACAGTAGTAAGGTTTCACGTGGCTAAACAGTACAGGAACACTGCGGTATGTGAAACCTTACAGGAAAGTTTATTTGTGTTCCTTTGCTGTTTTGACTTCGGATCAGTTAAAAACCTTACCTTAAACATCAAACGAGCTCGTTTTTGTTTTCTAATTCATTTATTAGAAGCGGGAAACTAACCGTAAATAAATAACAGTTGCCTAGCAAATAGCGTGCGGCGAGCGAGAAGGTCTCTTTGCATAAATGCGCCTTAACGTCGGCTGCCATTCAGCTTAGCGCAAATACTCTTAATTTCTAACATTCGTGACCATTTGCTCCAGACGAACTATTAATAACGTAATGAGAGATCATCTTTCGGGATCGCTGTCGCATAGTTGACGACCACAACTAGCTTACATTATAGCAAGCAGAGCAGAGCGGAATCAAGGAGAGTGGAGAACTCCGTACCTATAACTTGTAAGCTCAACTAAAGGCGTTGATCAAGTGGCATCTATGAACGTGACATAATTACATTAACACCGTTATTAATGCGAGAAGCGTACCTGATAATAAACGGCGCACTAGCCGAAGCAAGCTGGTATTTTATTGAGCGCGTCATAGCAAGTCAACCTTCGGCCTCACGTCAGGATTAGTCGCGCTGAAAGCTCTGGAGGAGTTCTAATCGTTTTGTTTATGAAGTTGTAAGACCTGTATATCACGCACTGAAGTCGCATGTTTATAACTGCAGAACACTACCGGATACGGTCGACAGCCTTTGCACGCTATTAATCTATATCAGGTGAGGGGTGGTCGACGAGTTGCGAATAGAAGAAAATTAAAAGCCTCTAGGCAAGGTTTGAAAAAAAATAATTCAGCTTCAGACTTAAAGGTTGAATCAGTGGGTGCATGAACGTTTCGCCGTATACCGTTTCGCTAATCAGTGTATCAGTGTATTAATCAGTGTAATGCTACAATTGTTGTTGTGGAAATTTTGCTCTCACCGAGAGATCGAACCGAAGAACCGATTTTCGGGGCATCGGACGAACGTCTAACTGGAAAATCATCTAAATGGAATATCGTATAATGGATAATCGTATAATGGATAAATGTCAAACTGGATAAACGTCTAACTGCGGCTTCTGATGTTATATGTATAGCCGCAGCGAGCGCTGTAGCGCGAGCGAGGCAGGGACATTAGACGACTTTCCATTACACGAATTTCCAGTTAGACGATTTTCCATTATAAGAATTTCCAGTTAGACGACTTTTCGTTATACTGTTATGCGATTTTCCAGTTAGACGATTATCCCTCGCCCCCCGATTTTCAATTTTTATCGTTTAAAATTAAGTATTAAAAAACCTCCCTTATAACAGTTATTTTAAGTTGACTACAGTTGTTGTTGTTCTTCTTGTCAGGGAAATTTTGCTCTCACCTAGAGGTCGAACCAAAGAACCGATTTTCAATATTTATAGCTTAAAATTGAGTATTAGAAAGGCTCTTTTATAACAGTTATTTTAAGGGGATTGCAATATTTGTTTCTTTGTTATTCTTGCTGGAACAAGAAAAAATAACAGATATTAGTATTAAAAAAACGCTTAAACGTATAAAATACGGGTGTAAGCCTAAAAAAACTTAAAGCTCTAAAGGAACAGATATTAGAAAAAGCCATGACTAAGCCATCAGCGTCGCATTAATACGTGTAAAAGAAACTCCAACTTGTTTTTAGGGATGCTGGAGATTCTTTTACACGTATTAGTGCGACGCTGATGGCGTCTTTTGCTAATATCAGTTCCTTTATAGCTTTGAAGTTTTTAAGGCTTGCATCCGTATTTTATACGTTTAAGCGGTTCTTAATGCTAATACAGATAATGTACCAAGTCGTACGATTAAAGCCAGTTTGATTTGATTTAATCTGTAGCACCTGTTCCGTTTTAGTTTTCCACCACTCTTTTTAATTGATGGACCATAACAAGGGGAAACAAATTCATGATCACTGATTACCCTCGACTCCGTGGCAAGAACGATCACGGCATGAACGATCAGTTAGCCTTCCAAGGGTAAACGATCTTGTAAGTTGTTACGTGCCAGTATTACGTGCCAAAATATCTTACACGTGACACGTCGAAGAGAAGGGGCGAGAAATTCAGAATCCGACGAGGAAAAAGCACTGTTCAGGATTTTCAGTACACTACAACACGACACACACTTTCTTTTTACTTCTTCTTTCGTTTCTCTTCTTTTCCCCCTTGCCATTTTAGATTTTTCCTTCCATTTTTCTTGATATCGCTTCTTTTACGACAAGTGCATCAATTCCTTCTTTTCGTCCTATTTACAGCTCAGTGGAATTTTAGAAGTTGCATATATCTCACAAGTGCTTCCTTACACAGAAGACGTCCCCCACCCCCTTCCCCCCATCCTATTCCGCTTCGAACTCACACGTCTACTTAAGACGTACGCAACTTTCCGAATGTTGTAGTCGCATGCGAATTTCGGCTTGGAGGAACGCACTTAGGTTAGGCACTTTCTCCACGTATTTTGTTTAATAATTTACCTTCGATGAAGGAAGTGTTGAACGCGCACGATTTAAAAACGGCCCAACGAACCAAGGTTTCACAAACTGCCGCCTAAATATGTTCCTGCAACGAAACCAGAACTGAATAAATCACATACACAGCATAAACCTATAATATTTTTTTTTTAATCTTAAAAATGCACAAACAAAACAAAACAACGTTTCGGAATCAACCCTATTCCGTCTTCACGTTTCCGTGAAATTAAAAACATAACAAATCTGCCGTGTCACCCACCCAGCATCAAAGATTGCTTAAAAGATAAGTATATATACAATTAAAAAGAAACCCCCCTCCAACTAATATTCCGGTTCACACAAATCCCAGAACAACGTGGGTTTCACGTCAAGTCTACTATACTGGGAGGGTTGTTTTGCATATATTATCTGACTTTTCTTTCCTTGCAAACCTATTTATAGTGTCCGCGGCCTACCTTGATGTCTCCGCAGAACGAACACAGATAATCGATTTTACGTTTTCAGTAGCAGAGTGCCTTGTTGATATCCAAGATGGTTACAAAAACAATAGATTTAAAGCCACCCCCTCCAGGAATTCGTAGCCGCTCACAAAATACTTGCAGGACTCAAGATACGCCGCGCGCACTATAGTTTAAGGGCATCAATGATAGGAAAGTATTCTTTAATATATTTATTGTCAGGTACTAAGTGGTTGTGCACTGGGGGCTGATGTGTTAAAATCACCAAGGATTCAAGATTGATGGCCCTGGTGTTAGTTTTCAGGAAACAAAATTTGTACTTTATCTAGTGCTGGGGTGTGCCCTGTAGGTTGGTTGTCTGTAGTGGAGTAGTTAACCTGCAGTTAGTTTGTAGTGCCCTGTAGTGCAGGTGTGCGCCCTGTAGACAACATAAAACCTGATCGCCATTAGTACGCAATTAAATTTCACTGCAACAACGTTACCGGGGGTTCCAACCACTGATCTTTACATATTATAACTGGATCTGTAATTCGCCTACAGGACCCTACTCAGTTATAATTTAGCATAGCCATTCTTTCATTTACCGAATTCCTATAGTTTTGCTCCGTGAAAATCGAACTCGGGGCCGTACACACGTGACGTCACGCAAGAAGTGGAATTTACGGAGTGTGACAGCTTCGGACAAAGGGGAGGGGGAATGGGGTTCACACGTAAATAACTTTCGTTTTGACGAATTGTCTTCCTCTTCATCAGCGCATTATTAAGCATCGTATGGAGGCCAGGTGTTTAAGATTTATTGTGCCCCCACACCCACCCCTAAAAGAAAAACAATACTTGCTTTTAGAAATTCAAATTTTTTATGATAAAACTTTTCAGCAAAATTAAATTTAAAAAAAATTTACAATAGTACCTTATTTTATTTTCCCCGTGACTGTGAGGCAACCTTGAATCCCTTTTTGGGTGTAAACGAGCGCCACCGAAAAACGCCTGTTTTTCCAAAAATGAAATTTTTTTTCTCGGCACCCAAATGCCTCGCCGAGGCATATCTGGCCGTTTTTGCAATAATGGTCCGATTTCCACAAACTCTTCAACGTTTAATAGCCTGTCCAAATACAAGATACTTGGGGAAGCCCAAATCCGAACTTTCCACCCGGAAGTACCAATAAACCACGTTTGAAGATTGACCAAAACCAACTACATCGCACTTTCATCATGGCCGCCATTATAAAATTCTGTATTTCTGTATCTTTATTTTATTCGTTTCTTTTAGGGCAAAAAGCCCAAACATATTAGCTTAGTGTATTGTATGAGGTTTGTACAGACAACCATTTTGAAGTGTGATATTTTTTATTGTGTTTGTCGGCCGCAATCCATATGGAAAATTTCCACAACGATCGAATTTTAACTTTAAAATTTTAAACGTTAAATGTTCTCTGTAACTTAATGCGTTATAGCATTCAATTAAGCTAATTTATTTAACCGCATTTATACTTTATTTGTATTCTTTTACCCCCAGAAACGCTACCATATGTCCAAACGTATAAACGCATTACGACCTGGCATTCTACCGGACACGAATTTTTCAGTGTATATATGTTTATTTTAGTTCTCCTCTGGACCTGACTGTGACCCACCGAAACCTACAAATAGCTTGATCTACTATTAAACACTAAAAGAATTCTTAAAAAGATCTGTTCAAACCAAATCCGAAAGTCAAACTGTGCAAAAACTTCGAATTACCCAATTTTGCCCCCCCCCCCCCAGCCAAAACTAGTTGTGGTGTTTAACACTACAGTTTACCGTTAAAGCTTGTTTAATTTAATAGTAATGTTCTAAGCATTACCCAAAGCCAAGTAATAAGCTTTAACAAGAGCCTAATATCATTTCAAACATGTAAATATTCAATCCGTAGCCAATAATACAAAGTAAAGGCCCATTTCCGAAAGTTCAATTGAGTGAAACTCAAAACAGGCCGATCTTTTTCCGTTTTACATGTTCCTATACTCCTTCAAACGGCTCTGCACCCAGTCCCTTTGTTCAACCGACTTCTCCTCCCACTTTCCATTGTTCTCGAGGCCCTCGGCCAATCAGACCCCCGCAGCTATCCTCGACGTCCGCGCTTTCCCCCCTCTCCAGCATAAAACCCCCCCAGCCCACAGCTCAGTCAGCACAGCTCACAGATCTCAAGCTAGAGACCGGTCACGCCAGTCGGGAGTGGAGACGCCATGTCCGGAGAATGCCATGCCGGGCACGATGGTGGTGGTTCGTATGTTATAGTTTAGCTTTTGAAAGTTTAATTTAGGACCCCCATATTCTAAATTCTAGTTTAATTGTAAACTTAACTCTCTAGCTAGGGAAAATTATGGTGGTGACGCCTGTAGCGGCATCTTAGGTTTCTTTCACCCCATAACGTCAGAGTGGTTCTCTTCCTAAAAACCAAATTTTTTCCAGTTTATTTTAAATGGATTTTTAATCTAAACTAAATGACGGTTTGATCTTTGTGGAAGGCAAATTGAAACAAACTGATGCCTAAGTGTAAAATTGCCGGGCTTTTTATTACTTAGAACAGTTCTCGAGGGAACTAAGGGAGGTTGATCTTTTTGTGCTTGGAAAACTTAGAAACATAACTGTGGACGGTTGATCATGTTGAAACATACTGTCAGATAGACTACTATCAGTTGCGGCTGTTTAGTCTTGCGGGTGTCTCCGGGACACTCATGATTTACTTTTTCTAATGTGAAAATTTAAAACTTTATTCAAACCAAGTGTGTTTGTCTGAATTTATGAAATACTAAGTGTATATTCAAACTTGCTACTTTATGTAAATGTAAACTTGTTGCCTATTTAAATAATTGGTATTCAAAAGCTTTTAGAAGCAAACTATAATGTAAAGTGTACTTTCATTCTCTGTCGCAAAAATAAAACCAGGAGTTTTAAGCTTCAGTCGTTTGCTAGACTTGATTAATTGTATTTTAGTGTAAAATTAAATATGTAGCCCATTTTTAGATTTTAGCTAGTTAAACAGTTAAATCCACCGTTGGTGGCAGCGATACCGACAGTTTAAGGTTAGGCCCCTTTAATTAGGACCGGCGCTTCATCCCCCATGCTGGGACAGTGTCCATGCTGTGTTGAATAACGTAAAAAGTCGTCATTAACACCGATTAACCTCAAGCTGAAACTCCACGTACACCAGGGAAACCGGGGGCGTTACAAGCACCTAAGCCGTCGTAGCGTCCGCCGTTACATGGGGTCTGTGGCCCTGTGCTTCAGCACCCAAAGCACTCCGCTTCTTCCGGCCCTGCTCTTCCACGGTAAGGGCGCGTTTACGCAGCGACTCGCCTTTGCATTCTCGCTGCTAGAACTCGATCGCGATGGCAAAGGTGATATGCCATGGTAACAACGCTAAATGGATTAGCTAAATCCGACATCGTTTGAGTAAATACTTGCAGTCTTATAATCCGTGCCAATAATATAAAGAATTCCTCATGACGAAACAATTTTCCCAAACGCTTCTGAACTCACGTTATTTACTGTTTTCGTTGCGAGGCGGTAGACATAAAACCGCCGCCATGTTGGAATTTGAGGTGATTTCTAGCTTCTAGCTGCAAGAATGCAAAAATGAGTGGTGGCGTAAACGTGCCCTTACGAGGGGGAGGGGTGGAACATGTTCGACGTTTCTGACCTCACTTTCTAGGGCACAATTTTCAAAATGACAAAATTTACGCGACGTCATTTGTGTACGGCCCCCTAGGCACTCGGCCAGTAAAAAGATGGGGTGATGACGTTCCCAGAGTTAATTCTCAAAATCTAAAGTTCTGTTTCATTTTGCTCTCCATTCCAATATTTCTCCATTCTACAGTCCTCAAATAAAATTATTTCCTGTCATCCGACCCACTGACTCCTTAATCATTCATTACGGGAATCATCATGATTCCAGTCCCTCATCCTTCCCTCAAGTAGACAACCCCCCCCCCCCCCCCCAACCCCTCCTTCGTCCTCAAAACCCGCCCCTCCCTCCCACCTCTTTCATTTCCCCATAAACAATCATCTCTTCGCTCGAGAAACTTCTTGGCTGCAGCATCAATGTGATTTATTTGCGACATTAACTGGACTGATTTGGCTTCAGCGTTGGCTGTTCCTTAATGAGCCCGTCCATTTCAGCTCGTTAGCCGAGGCAATCAGAAAAGCAAGGAGAGGATGGATATATTATAGTATGCAATTTATATACATGCCCTCAAAATGTCGAATCGTGTTGGCGAAGCTCACAAGGAGAGATCATTAAGCTTGGAATGGAAAACGAACGAAAGGATGATTGTAGGAATAGAAAATAGTTCGTTCTATGGCATTTCAGAGGAGTTTTTCTGGCGTAAATAAAATAAAACTTGGACCTAACGTTGGTGAACAGGAATTTGGGCTGAATTCCTGTAATTAACTGCAGTTTTAGCTCGAGTAATAAAGGTAAACAGGTAATATATCTACGCCCAGAGATGGGAGCGCCGCTGTGGAGTGCTTCATTAAAAAAATTCAGCTTTTGCCACACAAGTAAAGAGCGCATTGGAGCCCCCCCCCCCCTGCCCCTTCATATACATATGACCATGGTGACCACTAGACACGTTGTGTCTTTACAGCTAAGGTAGTTTGGGTGTTTTCAGCCATCCGAGGATAAATAACAATGCGACAGAAAAGGGTGAAACTTGTTTGATCGGGAGACGTTGGTCGCTTAACAACATAAACGTCACTGTTACTGGCACAGCTTAACGTTTTCTTGTCGAAAAAACGACGTGAATAACGTTGATATTTGCCTAATTACCAACTACTAACGCCAGTTTTTGTATCGCGAAAATAAATTCTTCTATGCGGTGAATAAAGCTGGTTAGCAGCTCATTTTACAGGTATAGCTCTGGAGATGTGCACTTTTCATAAGGGCTCTTCTAATTGGTCAAGTGGTTCAGGGGCTAGGGACTTCTAAACGACCGATTGTTTGATATTGTTTTAAGATTGTTATTATGGAACAATGCCAGACTGAACATTAAATAAATCCGTGCGTTTCGAGATACTGCTGTAATAATAAGAAATATCAATACACACGCTAGTATGTCGCCCGCCAAGATAAAACGATAACATCCAGTTAATATGTGTTTATCAGCATGGCGACCACTAGACACGTTGTGTCTTTACAGCAAAGGTAGTTTGGCTGTTTTCAGCCATCTGAAGATAAATAACTATGCGACAGAAAAGACTGAAACTTGTTCAATCGGGAGACTTTGGTAGCCTGACAACATAAAAGTCACTGTTAGACACATAGCTTAACGTTTTCTTGTTGAAAAAACGACCTGAATAACGTTGATATTTGCCTAATTACTACTTACTAGTACTGGTAACGCTTTTTTGTATTACGGAATAAATTCTTCCATGCGGTGAATAAAGCTGGTTCTTAGCTAATTTTACAGGTGGTATTGCTCTGGAGATGTGCCCTTTTCATATGGACCTTTATAATTGGTCAAGTGGTTCAGGGGTTAGGGAGCCAAACCAAACCAAAAACCAAACCAAACCAAACAAAAAAAAAAAAAGGAGAAGAAAAAGAAATGGACCAGAAAACTAGATTGGCGTTTCCATCTCATAATTACTAAGAAAAAAAAATGGATTCCATCAGTTTGGACCAAAAAAATCTGATATCTACCCCAAAACAAAACTTGTTAAAGATTCCCCACCAAGCTTTTGGGCCGTGGGAAGTCGTGATATCAAACGCCAAGCTCTTTCGCCAAGCTAATCCCACCGACTAATACTCCAAACGTTAAATGAAATAATTGAAAATTGTGCAGTAAGCAATTTTCAGATATTTCATTTAACCTTCGAACTATTACTCGGTGGGATTAGCTTGGCGAAAGAGCTTGGCTTTTGATATCACGACTTCCCACGGCCGAAAAACTTGGCGGGAATCCTTAACAAGTTTTGTCTTGGGGTAGATTATCATACACAAAAAGGTGACAGCTGTCCTCAAAATGTAACGAAAGCCAAAAACAAAAAAATAAATGGACCAGAAAACTAATTGGTGTTTCCATCTCATAATTGCTAAGAAAAACAAACGGATTTCATCAATTTGGACCAAAAATATCTGATATCTACCCCAAAACAAAACTTGTTAAGGATTCCCGCCAAGCTTTTCGGCCGTGTGAAGTCGTGATATCAAACGCCAGGCTCTTTCGCCAAGCTAATCCCACCGACTAAGACTTCAAACGTTAAATGAAATAATTGAAAATTGCACAGTAAGCAATTTTCATATATTTCATGTACCCTTCGAACTATTACTCGGTGGGATTAGCTTGGAAAGACCTTGGCGGTTGATATCACACAGCCGAAAAGCTAGGCAGGAATCCTTAACAAGTTTCATTTTGGGGTACTGATTTAGTTCACCATGTGTGAAGATGATATTCTGCTGTGGTCACCTTGTAGCTAAGCCAGGATTCATGGTTATTTTTTTTTAGAGTGGTAACCAGAAAAGGTCTTCTTCCCCACAAAACAGGATGAAACAAAGCTGCAAATAATAACTAGACGTATCAACTAACTGTATAGCAAACGGCCTAATAGGGATGTGCGATACTCCAAAAATTCGAGCCGAGCCGAGTATGCAACATGTACTCGAACTCGGCTCGCCGCTTGCATCCATACTCGGAAACTCGAATCCGGTGAAAATGCGATAACTTCGCCAATTTTTCACCGATTTTGACCCTCAAATATACCCATTTCATCGTCTCGATGAGAGCTTTCCGATGGTACAAAACTAAAAGCCGCTAGATCAAACCATTTTAAAGTTATATATATCCTTAAAACTCGAAAACAAGTTGTACATGTTGACCCACGCAGTCCGTTTAACCGCATTTTTGTCATTATTACATTAACAAATAAAAGAGACACTTGCAAAATAAATGTGTTAATCAAATACTCGAACTCGGCTCGATACTCGATTCTTGTGTTGCAAACTCTGCTCAGCTCGACTCGAATTAAAATTAGTCTACTCTCACACCCCTACGGCCTAACTACTGACAAAATCGGCCACAGCGTACTATATAAGCACCTAAACCAGTTTAGATTAGATTACCGTAATTTAATTACATTTATTTAGAGAGCCATAACTATTACTGGTTCTCTGCTCCACCTACTACTAAATTAACTAACCAAAAATTGCCTTGCCATTTAGAAAAAAATAAATGCATTCGAGCTCGTGACCCGACGGAACTCGCAGCTATGAAGGTTCACGAAGCTAATAGTTGTCATCTGATAATGCAACTTAACAATAGAGTCAGATTTAAAAATAAAACTAATGGGTCCTGACAATGAATTCGACGAGCGGACTAATGGTCTTTAATTCAATACTCAAATTTAGTGTCAATTCTAGGGTCGTCTTCTGAACTGACAGAAATACTTTAGCAAAATTTAGCCCTAGTCGACTTGAATACGGGTTATGTTGAGTTTTCGCACTATAAAGCAACGGACAGAACTACAGCACTTACTTGTGAGTAGCGCTTACAGCTTTGGATTAATCCGAATTTAGTTCAGAAAATCTTAATTTTCACAAGCCCTTAGCGAAGTGGAAGCCAAAAAAAATCTCGGATCGAGAAAAAATGTCTCGTTGTGAAAAAATTTTGTGTGAAGTTTCATAAGATTTATCTGGACAAAAATCTTAATTTCGATTTCGACTAGGAGCCGAAAATACTTCGAATCGAGAAACGATGTTTCATCGTTGAAGAGCTCCTGTGTAAAGTATGAAAAGATTTATGTGGATGAAAATCTTAATTTTGATAAAACCTAAGCAAACCAGGAGCAGAAAATACTTCGAATTAAGAAATAATGTCTCGGTGTTGAAGAGCTTCTGTGTAAAGTTTGAAAAGATTAATCTGGACGAAAATGTTAATTTTGATAAAACCTAAGGAAACCAGGAGCCGAAAATATTTTGAATCGAGAAACCATGTCTCGCTGTCGAAGAGCTTCTGTGCAAAGTTTGAAAAGATTTAACTGACGAAAATCTTAATTTTAATTAAACCTAAGCAAACTAGGAGCCGAAAATACTTTGAATCGAGAAACGATGTCTCGCTGTTGAAGAGCCTCTGTGCAAAGTTTGATAAGGTTTATCTGAACGAAAATCTTAATTTTGATTAAACCTAAACAAACCAGGAGCCGAAAATACATCGATTCGAGAAACTTCACTGAAGAGCTTCTGTGTAAAGTTTGTAAAGATTTCTCGTATCTGCAAGAAAATGTCAGTTTTCACAAACCCTGAGTGAATCAGGAGACGAAAATATTTCAAATCGAGAAAAAAATGCCTCGTTGTTGAAGATCTTCTGTGTACAGTTTCAAAAGATTTATCTGCACGAAAATCGTAATTTTTACAATCCTGAGTGAACCAGGAGCCGAAAATAACTCGAACCGAAAAAAAAAATGCCTTGCCAGTTGAAGAGCTACCGTGTAAAGATTGAAAAGATTTATCTACACGAAAAACGTAATTTTTACAAACCAGAGTGAACCAGGAGCCGAAAATAACTCGAATCGAAAAAAAAATGCCTTGCCAGTTGAAGAGCTTCCGTGTAAAGATTGAAAAGATTTATCTACACGAAAAACGTAATTTTTACGAACCCCTGAGCGCATCAGTTGACGAAAATATCTCCAATAGTGAAAAATACCTCGTTGTTCAAGAACTTCAGTGTACAGTTTGAAAAGATTTATATGTACTAAATTCTTAATTTTTACAAACCCTGAACGAACCAGAAGCTTTAAAACATTTCGAATCGAGCAAAAAGAAAGCCTCGCCAATTTAAGAGCTTTAGTGTAAAGGCTGACATGATTACCTGCGTAGCTTGTAGCTTTCCTTCCATCTAAAATAAAACCATCATTACCTTAAGTTTACTTGGAGTCGGGGAGGCGGGGGGGGGGGGTGTTACAATGGTCCGAATGTGGTGCCGCCTTCCATACAAATTAGCACGAAGTACAGTATAATAATCTTTACGAGTTTTTCATTGCCAGCTATTGCAGCATCATTGTGATTTAGTAATTAGGTTTCGTAACCCGTTAGTGCTGGTCATCCGCCGTTGCCAGATGGAGGAGCAAGTTTTTGCTTTCTACTCGTTTGATGAAACGAACACGTAGTAAATGCGACACTAATGATGTAGTATGTGCAGGATTTTGTCGTTAAGAAATAAATTGCCAGTAAACTATGATAAACCAGAGGTGCTTGCCGTGAGCTGGTTTCCAAACTAGTTTCTTGGTTTTGTCCAGGGTCTTTCAAGGATAGTCGGTGTTAATGGCCAACTAGAGGGCAAATAATACGATGTACACTCGTTTATTTCAATTTTTAAGACACTCGTAAATACGAAAACAACAACTGAAGCGGAGCGTTGCATACAGCATTTTTTGATTTTTGGTATGCTGCTATATGTTGCCGCTACATGCCCTTGTCAATCAAAAACGTACATTTCGTCAGGCACCTTCGACCGTTCTATTGGGTCGGTTCACTCAATTGAACGCGTCGAGCACAGCTGCTTCCCGTGGCAAAGTATACACGAGCGAGATTCATTTGGTGACGTCTCTGCTCCCAGACCAATCCTCGAAGCCAACGACTTTTTCGGAGCCAACAAAAATGTTTGTTTCAATTGTAGCCAGTAGTGTTTCATAAAATTAATGAATATTATGAAATATCTGATCGCACAATCTTTACTGAATGTTAAACTTACTCGTTATTAAAACAAAACGACAAATTCCTACGAGATTACTCAAGGCAGAGTTGGTGACGTCATTACGATGCCCGATTGCAACGGTGCTCTCCGTCCGATGACACGCCATAACAAACGTTGAGATTTTCAGTCGCATTGTCGATTGGACTTAGTTTAATGCACTGTTGTGAAATTTATTGGGGAGTGCAAAAACCCATGCCACACCATCGAAGTCCCACTGACGACGTCACTTGCGAAATCAACCAAGTCCAAAGTCTACGTGACGTCATATGTGAACTACCCACTTCAAAAGTAATATCCATTGTTTGCTGCGATGATGTTCTCTTCTGTCCTGTTCTGTTTGCTGTGATGACCTGGTGCGGTTAACGCTCGCTAAAACCCTTTGACTATTCTGTAACCAACGATTGTAACAATATGTAACTTGCAAATTGCCTGTAGTTTGTACGTCATCAATTGTGGCTCCAGCTCGCTTGGCCTTCTGCCCGGTGCTTTCAGAAATTGGGGGGGGGTGAACCTAATAAGAATTCATTTCTCCACGATCCTTCCATCAACCCACTTCACAAGGTAATTTTCGGCCAACTTCATTAGAAGTATTTCTCTTTTTTGCCCCTTAGTCCCAAATGTAAGTTCAACCCGGACCAACCTTGTTGCTTGCGTTTCACGGTAACCTCGTAGATACTAAATTATTCACCCAAACGAAACCATTACCGAATGCTGTTGCTATTTAATCAGACCCTAAGTAAGACTAGTTTCCTTGGCAATCCGAATTAGGCCCTAAACTAAGGCAAAGACTCTCCCGTGTTTGTCAGGCAAGCCTGAGCTTTCCAACGCTCGTTCATTAATTAATTAAAAACATCTTGCGAACTGAACCACGACTTATTGCCTCATTTCTAATCAGCTTAGAGTAAACAGGGAGCCACACAGCCCGTTTTAGGCCCAACGTAACTATTTGATAACTTCTCCTTTAGCTGTGGAACCGTCGCACAGCAATCGCCAGCAATCGCCACAGCACTTTAAAACAATTTAAAGGCAATTGGAGCGATCCGGCTTACGTTTGATGATGAGTATTCGTTCGTTTGTCAGTCCAATTTTGTTGTCGATGCATCAGCAAAAGTCAACATCCAATGAGATGGAAGAACAAGTAAAATCCCGTGAAATGAGAGCAGTGACGTCAGACGTGTTTGTAATTTGTGTTAAATCTCTCACTGTTTCTCACGCTGTTGCGTAATGCTGAGTGGACCGACCCAATAGAACGGTCGAAGGTCTCTGCATTTCCTTTCCATCGACGATAGCGAAACACTTGTATGGTGTATAGTCAATAACAATATTATGCGAGTTGCAATTTATGTCGTTCCCGTTTATACAAACGCAGTTTGACACGCATAGCGTATTCACTTCTGTTTTGTTAAGCCACTTCCACTAAAAGAAGGAAACCTGAGTGGTCGACAAGACGGGCAAATGCGCTCCTTTTCCATTCTGAAAGTTATAAGCATGACGTCCCTAACGCTGCGCTCATGACGTCACGAACTCCGGTGTGAAAAACAAAGAGTCACTCTACAAAACGGTGTGTTTGCAAGTCCTCAACATCTCAACTGTGTAATGATTATGCCCTCCTATATCCTCCACCAATCGGAATCATGGTAAAACTCATTGCAGGCGAAATTCACGCCTATGACCATATTATAGTCCAGTGATATTTGAAGTCGTCGTTTTCGCCGTTCGCTATGCCACCAGTCGCATTTTCCACACCCTATGCGCGAACCGTGTTTGTTACGTCACACAAAAACACCCTCTCACAGTTCCGAACGAAGTTTGGATCTTATGTACCTACTTCTATCCGGTAGTTCAAGCAACTCTTCCATTTTTCAGATTTTGCGTTTTTTGGCTTTTGAAATCGAATGTTTGTCCTTACGATAAAAAAAAAAAAAAAAAAACAAGAACAAAAATAAAAAGCATACACATACAAAAAATAACAAAGTACACGTAGTTACGTTACAACGACTTCCAGTGACAAGAAATGGTACCAGGAACGGTATAAGAGGAATGTCCAAGATAATTTTATCTTGTGTCCCACCATTCTGAAACTTATGGCTAGTG